>JAOTQG010046187.1:0-14836 GCA_025631175.1 Iris virginica
AATTTTTGTTAGAAAAAGTAGGGCTATTTGGAAATAAAGAATTAAAGGGTGTGAGTTTTGTCAGAATTAACGTTGTTGGAAAATAATGTAAAAGTGGATTTTTAATGTGAAAAAACCAAGAATGCAAAAAATGCAAAAAAAAAAAAAAACCCTTAATCACGAGCATCCAATCTGCACCTATTGGATTATGTACCATAGTGAGATTATCTTTCTGTAGCATAATGAGATTATCTTTTTGGGCCTAACTAAAAGTCAAAGTAGGACTTGTATTGGAGATGGATGGAGTAAAACGGATGTGTAAACTATGCTTGAATTGGAGTTCTGCAAGTGGAAAGGGAATATCGGAGTCCTGTTTAATAATATTTGGAAGCTTTATTAAGGTGTTCTATGGCCATATAATCATGTGGGATTTTTGTGCATTTCTGATGCGAAAGAGGGTAATCATACGGAGAAGGTTGTTTTGTAATTCTGTGGATGTAATATGTGTTAAGGATGTCTTCATATGAAAAATTGTTCTGGAGAAGAAACAAATATTTTGGGTCTGTTCATTATTACTGGTTTCACGTTGGTAGCCCGTGCTTTGGATTTGTGTCTTTGATATTTTATGTTAAGGAGTCAGATAGAGGATAAAAAGGAATAAAGAATGTTAGATCCTTGTATGTCCAATGCAAAGTTCATGGAAGTTGGTGAAAACTCTTAGGTGCTGAATGAAGATGGTAGATGATGTTTCATTTTATTGGAAGATTGATTTATTTCGACTATGGTAATTCTAACAAGTTCCATTGTGCCTGTTGGTAATAAATATTTCAGAATAATTGCATTGACACATTCCTCAATGTCATGGTGACACTCTCCTTGTATTTGATTTTTCCATTTATGTTCTTTCGTAAGTTTATCCGTGACCAATGCCATGCATGAAGCTTCCTGGATATTGCTTTTCTTGGTGGCTGCTTATTTTTTCATCTTGTGGATTTTCCATGAGACATACTGTACCATACACTCAAAGAAACATTTTGCATTATAAACTGGTTGGCTCCTTCCAGCTAATGACAGGATCTATCATTCTGTCCTCTTTTGAACTAATCTCTTCCCTTCAATTATTTGTGGAAACATATTGGTCAAACCATTGGCATTAGAAGAATTTGAAAGGTTTAGACTGACTTGCTTGTAGCTTTCAGTATTGTCTTGATACTGTACCATACACTCGGGCCTAATGCTTTGAATGTATCTGAAACTAGTTGCAATGAGATTTATGTCCCACTCCCCTAGACTTTTGAGGGAAGGATAGCCTCGATAAAGTGACAGTGTGCCTGATACTTACCAATCTCCTGTAGTTGCACGGACTGTTTATTGGTACTGCTAATGCATGCCCTTTTGGAAGTGCTAAATTCTATTTTGAAAGTGTTTTCCTTTGACTAATGCAGTGTTGAAAATTTCCAACTAAAAATAATTTTAGTGTAGTTGTTTAACAATTTGTCCCAAGGGCTCTCTAGCATTTTTCTTGTTCGGTAGTTTAATGAAGAGTGGGATGCTACTTAAGATAACATAACTTGGGAATTGTGGTAGAGTTAAGGCTTTCAAAATTGTTGAAAGTGCTATGGGCTCATTTGATTTAGATGAGATCTACAGCCGGCGATTTGTAGCTTATGCTGATGGTTGATATGCTTATGGTTGTTTTTCCGTTCTTTTTGTTGATGGAAAAAAGAAGTATATTAGAAAGAAGGAAATAATAGAAAGAGGCGGACTAGAAATCCATTAAAAACATCAAAATGCAAGATGATAAAAATACAAAGATACAAGGAGCCAGAAAATGTTAGAAGTAGTGGAAAGTGGCTTTCCAATCCCTAGCCAAATTTACTAGAGACAGGCCCGAGAAAGCCCCACAAGTTCAGCACTTAAAGAGAGGCCCGGAAAGAGATCTTTCCATGGAAGGGAATAAGAAAACACGTGGTGTTACTATCTATGTTTGGTTGATTCAAAAAGTGTGTACAGGCTGTCATAATAGTTTTAAAATCACACTTATTTTAAATTTTCTTAATGATTTTGTAGGACATGGAGGGGAGATGAATATTTTATTCACTGAGAAGGGTATTCTTGGAATGTATAAAGTCATCCATATTTTTGACATTTTAGAATAACTTTTAACTAACCACTTGGATGTTTTCGTACCTGATTATGGTTAATGACCCCAAAACCAGCTCAAACACTGCCCAAAACAACTTATGACATCATAAAACGTAAACCTTGTCCATATATTTAAATTGAACAGATTCTACATTCCTTTTCTCTTGGATCTTTCTAAAGGACGTTTATAAATTCTTTAGTTTCATAACCATAAATGTCAACTAATATACGCAATGTCCCTTAAATACATGTTTAGCATCCGGGACACTATATTACGTGATCAAAAATTTTCGAGATACCCGTACCTTCTCCTTGTCGGTTCTCCTACTTTCTGCAAATTGATTTTCCTTTACTTCATTGGAAGGGAAATATTCAAGGCTTGTAGGTGGTATTAACTGTTTATATCTTAAGATATGTGATATGATTCATGATACAGAGGTCCATTGATACATATCTCCAAGGTAAATAAAAAATAGTATATACTCCTTCCATCTTATTTATAGTGACTACAACCCCTTTGTTGTCAGTCTCAAAGTTTTTGGCCCCTAAAAATGCTAGGGGGGCAAAAATTCCACAAAGATTTGGACACAGTAAATGTGTTGGCGAGTTTTTATTGGTAGCCGCATTAATTGGTTGTGGGACCCACGAACTAGGCAACCACTCTACATTTACCAACATTGTTTTTTAATGAGCTACTTTCTCATGATACCCCTAACTATGGATTATATATTTGCAAGGTAAACCAATATTAGTTAAAGGTCAAGTGAACAATCGCGAAGGGTACAAGAGGAGAGAACATAACCAATTGATTCATTTATTATTATTTCTTTACTGTGAGCTTTTGTGGGTTGGTCAATATAAATGAGACGGAGGAATGAATATACCATATCGCAGTATAAATCGTCCGAGATACACTTATATGTCGATATGTATGATACATTCTGATACAATCATACATAAATGCTAGATCTTGGTTTGGTTGGTGGACCTAGATAAAAAATTTTAAGGATTAAAAAAAGGAAACTTATAAGCTATTGCTTTTTCCAGTAAAGTGAGATTCTTTATGATTTTCTTAGTCCTCGTTTCCTCTCTCGAAATGATTTAGAGGTTTTTAGGGGTCTTTGCCATTTTAGGGCTTTTTGAATTGAAACCTAAAAGGATCTAGTCTTCTTGAAACTTGAAAGGTATTAATCTATTCTCTTCATCTTTGTGAGTTCTCTACTTCTCCATCATTTGGTCGTTACCATGTTTATTGTACATTAAATTTCATGTTCACAGTTACACAATTAGTTAATTAACTATATTTTATACTTTATTGTTGGTTCTGCTGTTGCCATGTGAATCTGGTCTTTTTTGAAGTTGAATCAGTTTGAATTATTTTTGTTAATAAATTTTGGTTCTATTACCTTGATTGTTATTTCTTGTTTTGTAATTTTCTACTCCCTCCGCTCCAAAATGAGTGTCACAATTTGTTCACGCTCATGAACAATTTGTGACACTCATTTTGGGACGGAGATAGGACTTTGGATCTTCGAAATATTGGCCTAGAAAATGTTGAAGACTTGGAATGATTGTGATTTTTTTTTATATGACTCCTATACATATTGATTTTGGTAATTCAGATGTTAAGAGTTTCTTGTGACTTTTACTTTAAGAGTGGAATTACGGTGGGACTTGGACCCATATTTCATGCCAAGAAAAGCATTCCCCTTCTGTTACATGACATGATCATGGGAATAATATTAGTCTTTACATAAAATCTAGTCATATATAGAAATTTTCTTCTTTTTTTGGATATCAATTACTAGGTAAAAATAATAATTTAATTAAGTACTTTTAAATATAACTGAGTATTTATACTCGAGAGCGTGGAGTCAAAATAATAATTAATTATTAATCTTATAATAGTACTTTATATGATTAATTCTCTCTTTACATATAAATTACAATGATGCGAGAAAAAAATTAAATAATTAATAAAAGTTAAGTTTGGAGGTTTATTAGGAGTCGTAAATATAAAGGAACCGTGGAAGCCTAGGAACAGAAGACAGAAGAAGCAGATCCTAGGCTGAGCGAAACCATAGGCTATTTGTAGGCTTTTCACAGCAGCTGGGCCCCACACAATAACTGTTCCTAAGAACAGTAAATTCTGTTGTTCCGTTTACTATAGATTATTTGTTAGAATTTGTTCTTTATCTTATGACATGATACACTGTACACATGTTCTTGGGGGCCTTTCATTCACGATTTGACAACTATAGGTGGCACCTTCAGATCTTCTTAGTTGACAACAATTGTGCCACCTGTGAAATTTAATTGGTTTCTACTTTCAATTGGAGTAATCCATCTTATTTTAAGGAATATTATTTTTCTGCACGAGGATTTTTGACTTTGCTAAATGTTATTAACTTCTGCATTTCTGTAATGGTTCAGCTTGACACTGCAGTTCTTAAATTTCAAAATCAGAAGCTTGTCCAAAAGTTGGAAGCTCAAAAAGCTGAATGTGCTGCTCTTGAGAACAAATACAGTCAGCTGAGAGAGAAACAGCTACCATATGATAACACTTTAGCAGTGGTCAATAAGTCATGGGAAGAGGTGACTGCCTTGCTTCTCTCAGTTCACACACTTCTTATTTCTGTATGTACCTGTGAATTGTTTTCTCAATAAATAAATGGTAAATTGCCTGATAGAAACGTTTGTTTTATATTTCAACTAGGTGGTTGATGACGTAGAATCACGCTCCAATCGCACAAAGGAGTTTCTGTACCGCGAGCGGGAAGTTAAGTGCCATCCTACTTCAAAGGGTATGTTTCTGTCAATTGTTTTCACAAGGATAACATGTTAATCCAGATGAAAAACTGATGAAAGAATATTTGGGTGTGTTTATCTTTATTTCCCTATTTTTTCTTGTTGCTTTTCGTATGATTTCCTCCCTATCTTTTTTGTATACTTGTCCTCTATTTTGGCATATCTCCTTTTTTTTCTTTTTGGTCGATGGCATATCCCTTAGTCTTTACCTTTGTTATGTTCAAATGCTATCTCCTTGCATATATGATTAAGGATATTACAGAATATCATTTGATATGGGCCCAAAAAGCACATAAATTCGAAGTAGTAAAGATGAATGGATTTTTCTGTCTTTCTTTTTTTCTACTCATCCATCTCCATCTCCAAAAAGAAGAACCTCTAGCGAACAATCTTACTAACATGTTTGAACTGCATATTGGTTGTTTTAGCAGACCTTGTACATCTCAAATGGAAATGCTTCTTTGTTTCTCATTCTCATAGGATCTGCTTGTCAAAAAACTGGAGGCACTGTGCATTGTTTTTAGGCATAAGAAGCCCTTGTAGGCTCACGCATTGATGCCTCCTACACTAAATGAATTTCATTGTAATACTATCTTTAGACAAGTGGTCTCCGCCAGCCAATAGTTCTCCCTTCTGCTTAGGGGTCTCTCACTGTCTGTCGAATAAAGTTTTGTTTCCTTTCCAACAAAACTATTAGGATGTTCCTTTTTCCTACAATAAAATGACCAAAAGGGTTGATGAAGACCGAATCATGGCCGAATTTCATTTCCAAAATGGTGTCTAAGTTACCTACTCATCTAAAAGCTTTCGCAATATCTCTGAAATAAATAAACTATCTCAGTTCTTTTCACCCAGGACTGTAAACTCCTGTTTAGCTTCATTTTCTATGTGTTCTCATCTTGAGAAACGGATATAATTCTGATAACCTCTGTATGTGTCTACTCACCCATTTTATAACCATGGGCTCACTTAAGCCTTCATCTAATCTAATGTTTATACCTGTTTTATGATCTCTATATCATAACGCTATGGTGTGGTTCTGAGGTTTGTCTGGACTCTGGTTGCATATGAATATTAATCTTCCATTAACATTAACATTGACTTCACCTTGATCAAAATTTCCTCCTCATAAGTTCTTTTGACCGGCTTCTCAGATGGTTTTTCATCCCCCCCTGAGGATGTCTTCCTGAGTCGTCTTCTAGAAACAGGTGCAACTGAAAGTAGTGGTGGAAGTAGCATTCCAAGTCAGATGCAAGAAGATCAAGAGACCGCTGATCGCAAAACTCACAAAATATTACGAAATATTGTATCCACAATTGATGGCATGTGGCATTTGAAGGATGGATTATACGATGCAGCTATGCAGGCACAACCAAGAGATGGTACGCTGATGACACTTTTATACTTGTAAAGCTGTTGCCTCCTTAGTCTTCTTTTCTCTGAGATAAATTCAATGCTCTTTGTATAGGTTCATACAGACCAAGGTTATCTGGTGATCTAGAGAGAGAAGTAAAGAATCTGAGATTGTCAATTGGTGATATTCATTTGAAACACAGATCGTTGGCTAGGGAATTGCAGATCCATCGGGATACTGATGCTAAAAATAAAGCTGAGCTTAAGCATTTGAAAGGTAATTTCCCATCCCATGTTTTCTACTTTTTTAACATACTATTATAAATAGCTGTCCATTTGAGTTGCTAGGATTTTTGCAACTTCGTTGCCAAAATCTGTCTTAGTGCATCAATTGTTTGAAGTTCGAACCAATACCCAGCAGCTAATCAACCAACTTTTGAGCCTGTCTTTAAGAAATACTCCCTAGTCTCCGTTCCTGGCAAAGCGTCCGCAATTCCACTTTGGGACGTTCAATAGCCCACTTTAAAAAATAAAGCTACAAATATTCAATCCCCCCCCCCCCCCCAAAAAAAAAAACTTTTTCTTTTGATTGAAAACATGAATGATTGATCACATATTGTAGAAAAACAGTTCGGAGTATTGTGATTTGACCACTTCGTTATCTGTCTTTATACTGATTTTTTTAGTCTTCTTTGAAATGAAACCTGATACCGTTTTGCTAGCTGGAACGTGTGAGTTGGGACTTGGGACTCGGGACTCGGGACTCGGGATCTTAGTCTTTGTTGGAGCAGAGCATTGGTAAAATCTAAATGCTTACATAAAGATGAGATTTTAATGTATCTCTGGGTTATGATAGGCGCTAGTGGTTAATTTACGTACAAGTCCTAGAAGAAATAAGGGGTGGTTAAGTTTCGGCTAAACAGCCCAAAAGAAAAAGAGGGTAATTATAATGTTGCTCAAGTTTTTTCTGTGTGATGCACATATGGTACTTCCCAGTGTCTTGGTTTGGATGCTGGGAGTATGACTATGCAGTTTAAGTTAACATTAATGCATGTATAAGACTATCGGAGTCGATTATGGCTGATTTAAAGTTGTTAATTTGGTTCTTGACTTGTTACCTTATTTCCTCGACTTCTCTGCCAATCGTGTAGAATGTTGTCCACCTAAAGAAACTGTCCCACGTGGGGCACATCTACCTTGTCACGAATATCTAGGGATTTTTATAACATGTCCATCTCAACTTTCTCATCACGATCACCCTGACGTGTGTGTTGCTTGCTAGTTCTCCAACAATCCTGAACATAAAATAATCTTTCTACCGTGCTGGCGTTGTAATGATTTCCTTGATCTCACCTTGATGTAGGTGAAATATGTCTTTAAAATGTTGGGGTTGATTCCAAAGACATATATTTCCATAATCTGTTTATGGTTTACATCACATTGCTTACATGTTGGGGTTGATTCCGAAGACATTATACTAAGTCCTAGACTTGAGTTCTGTCTCTCATTAGCATCACATTGCTTACATAGTTCCCTGTTTAGACGTCTATCATACTGACGGTTATTTGTTATT
Organism: Iris virginica; assembly: GCA_025631175.1. Taxonomy (NCBI): domain Eukaryota; kingdom Viridiplantae; phylum Streptophyta; class Magnoliopsida; order Asparagales; family Iridaceae; genus Iris; species Iris virginica. The sequence goes on from JAOTQG010046187.1 coordinate 7,859, forward strand.
TATGCGGAAATTCTTTTTCAGAACTGCTTTTGCTCTTATCATCTTTTGGACAATCTTTAGTCATCGACTTTCTGTTCGATTTTGGTTCACGTTTATGGAACTACTTCATTGCAAACATTATGCTTCTTGTCAAAAGATGTTGCAACAGGTGTGAGGGTTTGACGATTTTGTGCTCTTTTTCAAGGTGAGTTGGAGTGTACTCTTTCAGAACTGGAAGAAAGTAACAATAGTTTAGCCACTCTGAAGACAGAGAGAGATGCGGCGAAGGGAGCAATTTTCCCCGTTCTTTTGGGAAATAAGCATGTTTCTTGTGATAGGGCAAGGGATAAACAAAAAGATTTGCATGATATGGAGTCCGTGCTTAAGGATTTAGTGGTAAATTGTTGGCATTTTGTTACCCCTTTTGGTTACACTGAAAATCTCATAATTACACCAAGTGATTTGCTCTCTTGAATAGGATCAAGCTGCTTCTAGACAACTAGAACTCAAACGTTTGCATCAAGAAAGGATAGAGATATTGAAGCAATTATCCAATTTTCAGGTTCATATCCACGGATCTTGTTTTTCAGTTTCAGCTTATTATGAATATTGTTATGTATCATCTCCAGGATATTTATTTTCTTTATTTATTTATTTATCATGTTTTTCTTCAATGGGGTTGTTTCTGACAGAATAAGTTAAAGAACTTCAAGTGTATATCCTCCTCGCAAGCCTATATCTTAGTGAGAAATCAAATCTCCAAGGCTAAAGAAGATATAGCCCAGTATCAAGCCCTATTCGAGAAATTGCAGGTTGTAGCTGGTCGGTAGAATGATTGATGCCTTCGCCTCAATTCATTGAGAGTTTCTTCTTCCAATTCTGACCCTCCTTTATTGAGATTTTAGGTCGAGAAAGATAATCTTGCGTGGCGCGAAAAGGAAGTTAGTGTGAAAAATGATGTCGCTGATGTTTGTAATCGATCTTCTGCTGTTGCTGACTATAGACTAGCTGAGCTGGAAAGACAGATACTGAAACAAATTGATGGGAGAAGTTTGCTTGAAACTAAGCTGGAAGAAGCATTAAGAGAACCCGGTATATAGTGCTTTCATTTAGCTGCAGCTTTCTCACATGATTCTAAATGCTCAATCCGTTTAATATTATGCTCATTTCAGGTAGGAAAAATATCATTGCAGAGTTTAAAGCACTGGTATCTTCATTTCCGGAGGACATGGGGAGCATGCAAAGTCAACTAAGTAAATATAAGGAGGCTGCTTCAGATGTTCATTCCCTGCGGGCTGATGTCCAATCTCTTTCCAGTGTTCTAGATAGGAAGGTGTGTGTACTGTAAGATAGATATGTGTTCATATCCTTTTACATAGGTGAAGAGATTGAGTTTATTGTTTATACAGGCAAAAGAGCTGGAAATTTTATCTGGTAAATCAGCTGATCAGGTTGCTGAATTAAAGAAGTTAAGAGCAATGGTAAGATAATAGGGACGCACATTTCCTATAGCTCTATGTAAGATAGTTTTCTGGATGCTATATCAATAGATTGCAAATGAATGTTTCATGGGGATCATGTAACTGTAATAGGGACACGCATTTCTTATAGCTCTCTTTGGTTACAAACGTTCTTCTTATTGTAGTCCATGACGAGAAACAATACAGGTGGTAATATGTAGATTAGTTGGTGTTTTTATAGCTTTTTATCATTCTGCACCAGTGAATAATAGTTGTTTTATTACTCTATCTACAAGTTCGACGTAAGTGTAGATAAGGATGGTGAAAATGGTGAGAAGAACAGTATAAGTTTCCTAGAGACTCCTCCTTTGGGTGAGTTGTTGTCTGATCTGCTTTGAGGAATTGATTGGTAGGTGCTGCTATTTGCTAATTTTGCAATGTGCATATCCTCCACAAGTACTTAGGACGTGTGGCATTTATCAACTCTGCTCAAAAGTAAAGAAATGCAGAAGTACATTCCTTGTATGTTGTGGATTGGATATGATTTATTATATACATTAATTTTGTTGACTCTACAATCAAATTCGAAAAAACAAAGCTTCCATGTTTTGGGTCTCACTTTGTAGCTGTTGATGGTAGTAATTTAGAAGTGTGATAGAGTTGCAATCATCGGACATTTGACAGAACTCGTCAAGATGATGTTGCTATTTTGTACTGATTGAAATGTACGAAGACCTTTAATGAAAGGTTAATATGCTTCCTGAAAATAGCAAGGCATCACCATGTCAGCTTGCCATGTTCTCACTCCATGCAATTTATAGCTTCCGGTATTTTGGTTCTCCTCCTTAGGGATTCTATGTTTTTTTATGGCACCTTTTTCCGGTTGGACAAAGCATGGAGACCATAATAGTGTAACTGCACTGTATAGCTTTACTGAGCATAGGACGTGTTCTTACAGTTATTTCTTTACCTTCTTTCATGGAGTGTACCTGTAATTCTCTAATGGGAGAGGACCATTAATGAATCTTTTATTTCTATAAGTAGTCTCTGCCATTGGATGCAAACCTATTCTTTTGTATCAGTTTGAAGGCGTGCTTAGGTTTCTATGAGGATTGGACTGATGTAAGTTTAGTTATTGACCAGAGATGGTCTTATTGGGTTGGTATTTTGTTTTCAAGCTATATTACCAGCACAGAAATTCTGATGTATGTTTTCACAACGCGTCTATTGCTACTTTCCTTGTTAGGGGGGGAGGGGGTCAGGTTACGTGTGATTTTCATTTTGTGAGGAATGAGGAATCTCAATGATAGAAAATGTATGTCGGTTGCCGATTTACTACTTTGATCGTCTTCTTTTCGTCCTTCGGATCTTCAATCTGACTGGCGAATCTGGTTCCTATCAAACTGGGTCTTTTTTTGTGAAGTCCTTCACTAAAATTCTTCGTCCACATAGACGGCTTGACTTTCCTCTTTACCATTTCATTTGGAAGTCTAAAGTTCTGTTTAAATACAAAGCCTTTGCTTCGTTAGTGGTCCTTGGCCGTTTGAACACTAATGATTGGCGGCTTAGACAACCGAAAAATGGACATCTCTCTAGATTCTGCATTATGTGTATGGGAGCTAGTGAGTCTCACGAGCACGTGTTTATGCATTGCTTGATGGCTCGGAGTCTTTGGTGCAAGTTGTTTGGGATACAGGGTGAGACATGCATTGTGCCTCGCGAGGAGTTCATTATGATTAGCCATTTGGGTTTTGGTCGGTCGAGGGATGCTTTGTTGTGGGATTATGTCGTATTCGGCTTGTTGTGGAGTGGAATATCTGGATTGAGAGGAACTCTTGGATTTTCAAAAATCGATAGTTATCGCTTTCATTGTTGTGGGAGAAGATTACCGCATTCTCTCTGGGCTAGGAGTTCTGGTGCTTTTCGGGGTTTGTCTTTGGGAAATTAGAGATTGAAAAGCTGCTAAAGTAATTCGTGTATATCTGTTGTTTTTTTGATGATTTTGGTGGATTTCTTGTCCGCCTTTCTTTGCACATTCTTTCTTTATCAATGATTTTCTTCTTTTATCAAAAATAAAATAAAAAAAAGGGCTATATGGTCCTAAACATGGAATGCTTGTGACAGCTTCTTGTAGATGCTTCCGCCAGGATGCAGCATCATATTTAAAATCAATTTAAATCTTCTCCTTCAAACAAAGTAGACAGGACGTTTTGTATGCTTGTTAATCTTAAGGTAAATATATAGAAAATACTGAAGTTCAAACACTCTACTTTAGTTAATCTATTATTATTTGTGGTGCTTGTGAAAGAACTAAAGAATTATGTAGCATCAGTGATTTAGTCTTCTGGAGCCAAAGCACCATGTGTTCAAATGCAAACCCAATATTGCGCTTTACGGAGGATGTTTGTAAACCCTCGAGCATTGGGCTCCATTTTTGCTAGTTTGAGTTTTCACACGACAGTAGTCTTAGTCTGTTGGTCTTATAGTTCATAAATGCATTGTGTCATTACTGTTTCTTCCTTCTCCGCATCTCCACATGAGATAACTGATTTCTGTGCATGAGTTTCTCATCAAGTCGTAGATTATGAATTCACCTAACAGCCTGTTTGTTTATGTTGGTGCAGATTCATGATTTGGAGGAGAGTGAAACTGAATTAAAGCTTATTTTGGAGATGTACGGACGTGAATCTACTGATTCAAGGTTGAACATCTATCCAAGTTTCTGTTTTGATTTATAAATCACCCTTCTCAAAATTAACTAATCCACTCTTGCTGTTACCTATTTCAGAGGTGATTGTATGTGCACTATTAGATTTATGATTGGTTTGGATATATCTCGTTATTTTTCAGATTGTCCGACTATTTTTTCATTGTATTGAACAACTGGTTGGAGGGCTTTCAGCACAAAAAAATTCTTTGTTCTTTAGGTCCCGAGATTTGTTTATAAGCACAGTGTTCTTTTGTTAACTGTTAACTTATCCCCCCATATCCCTCCCTTCTACCTATTTGCTGCGAAACAATTATCCCGGCGCATTTTCCCCACATCACCCTGCTTCCAAACATTTACATGTCAGTTACTCAACTAAACAGAATTGTTTAATCTTAAAGGGGATCTTCTATAATATCGCACACATTGCTGTATGATTTTGGTGTATATTGAAAAATTTCATTGCCAGTTCGCGCTGTTAAACATATCCCTGACCATGAAGTGTAATCATATTTCTCTATAGCAGCAAAACTTATTTATTCAGTGAAAGGTTAGTAACAAATGAGGGAGACAGTTTTTTCTCAACTTTTTAGTTTTATGTTGAGACCATGAAACGTGAAACTCAAATTGTTTATCAAAACGATCCGCTAATAAATTTTGATTGGACGTAGAAGGAAGCTTTCCAAAGACTATGGAAGAGAAAGGGTTAGCTGAGATACTGTTTTACCGTTTCACATTCACCACCCATGGAGCGGAGAAGATAAAATCCGGAGTAAATGTTTGTGGTGAACATTTTTGATAAATTAGTCCCTCAATTGCAATGTCATGTATTTTGGTGAAATCCTGCACCTGGGGAGTTTGATAAAGATTTGTGCTACTTCGTTAAGTGATTTTGCTCGAGCCTGTGGGAAGGGAGTAAATGATATGGTATCATTTAGGATCCTCAATTAAGAACATTCTAGTGAAAAGTGCAATGCCGGGGAGTTTTTAGTATTATGATTTTGATTCATATTTGTTTGTTGGTAGATCAGATTGAAATGACATAAGTATGCTGCTACGCTAGTAAACCAGATCGAATAGACATAGAGGCTGTCATCGAAATGTGGAAATGTCTTGGTAACTCTGATGTAGGGATCCATAGTTCTTTCACTGGAGCGTTCTTTTTATTGTGTAAACTAAATGTGTTTGTTCGTGCCTTCTCTCCATAGAAGTGCTTGCCTGTTTGAGTAGTTGCTTATGGAGTTGTAGTTACCAATTGCTGAGGAGTTGATATCGATTTATGCCCAAGTGCTCCACATATAGTTACCTTGGTGGTCGGAGAGCAATGGAGTTTGATACTGATCTTATGTTTGTTTCATCAAAAAAATTTGTTAGCATTTATCATAGTTATTGTGTTTCTTTCGGTGTTGCAGCATGAGAGGAGTGAGCATTTACAAATCATTTCTTTCGCACTTGCGGATGTTAAAGTACATCTTCTATTGACTTGGCACTGAAGCTAGCTGATATGTGTGTTGCTTTCTTGAGGGACCTGTGGCATGAGTTCACGAGTAGGCTGCCAGAGACCATGGTGCTCATATATGAGGAGTCTTGGAGTTGGTTGATCTTTGTTCCCAACTTTAAAGCTCCCTCGTTGCACCCTTCACACTCCTTTGTCATGTTTGTGCTTTACTAGGAGCTTAAATGTATTTTAGTACTTCTTTCAGAGCAAAATTATTGGAGTAGTACTTTGCTTTAGTATATACTTGATAGTTGTTCCAGATGAAACAAATTTGGATTCATTGCAAATGACTTTGTTGCAAAACTGGAAGCACTTGTTGAATCCTACCCTAGTCAAAGAAAGACTTGACTTCTCAGTTCCCAGATGATGCCTGTGGCCATTTTGCTCAAAGTTTCAGAAATTTTTTATGAGAGCATATTTGTGAACACGGCGCTAAAGTGCTGACCTCTTCTATGTGACTCTTCTAATGATATACTCCCGCAGTTGCAAAAAGATCTCCCCATTTGATTTTTCTTAGTAAACTAGATCCACTTTTGACCAATTTTTAATAATAAAAAATTACTTAATATTTTATGTAATTATCTGTTATTATCTAATAGGTTTCCAATAACTAATTTATAATTTCATAATAGTAACTGTTTGAAAAAATTTAGTGAAAGTTGAATATATTTGACCACAAAAAATGAAATGGGAAGATCTTTTTGGGAAGGAGGAACTAAAAGTTTGGTTAGTGAAGGAGTTAGTAGATCTAGTTCTGAGCATCAAAAAGGAAAATAAGACATGCAATTGTACGCATGGCCAAGTTGTTCTATGTTTTCCTGCAATGCTGATTCTCATTTTAAAAGGGAGGTTGGTCTACTATTTTGGTTCCTTTTTTCGACATGTACACGCAGTATTAAGGGTTTAGTGAGAGATGCAAGTCTATAGTCCCATTCTGCTTGAGTTTTATCCTAATGAATGGCAATGTATCCATCAAAATAATTGTGGGTTTTATGCCCTTGGTCAAATTAATTAAACACATTGATCTTGCTTGGCAGCTACTGAAACTAATATTTGAAATATATATAGTTGATCATCGAGTTTGTATTTAATCTTCGACTCCTTTGCTCTTTGAATAGTATATCCTTCCAAATAGAACTGTACTTGCTCGATTTCCAAATTAACCGAATATGTGATTGTTGAGAAATGATTGACTAAGTGCAACTGCCATGAATTCTGTTGATTGCTAGTAATAAGGGAAGTTGCACCTTTTGTTGTACCCATGCTATTATTCAATTTATGATAGTTTTCTTAACATCACCTTGAGCTTGTTCAGGATTTGACCACCATTTGGT
>JAOTQG010046298.1:0-14832 GCA_025631175.1 Iris virginica
CTCTCTCTCTCTCTCTCTCTCTCTCTCTCTCTCTCTCTCTCTCTCTCTCTCTCTCTCTCTCTCTCTCTCTCTAATGTAAACCCCTCGTCCAATTAAGCCCAATAATTTAGTTCTCAAACTAAATTAAATCAAATCGAATCAGTGCAGTGTTATTTGGTTTGATTCCATGATTTATTTGATTCGATTTAATTTCAATATTTACAAATCCTACATACAGTTTCGACTTGTAAATTTGGTCACAGATTTTCCACCCCTACTTAAAAGGTCTTCGGTGAAGAGGCTAAACTACCTTTAAGCAAATCACTTTGAACCAATCAACTCTGCCGACTTAATGCATTTGGCACTCAATTCCTTTAAATAGCCTAAGGATCGCTTGCTAAATGGTCAAAAACGATATTCAGTTTTTTATTTTAGAAAATAACTGAGAAAAAAAAAAACGAAGTGCGCAAACAGCACCTTAAGATGCTCTAGGAAACACCATATACAGTTTTGCATCGGACTCAACTGATAATATCCTGAATTTCTATGATCCAGCCAGTATATGCATAGTATTTGTATTCACATTGTAGACATCAATTTGGCTCTCCAGACCACAAAATGGCGGTGGGGTGGGGGGAAGAAGAGAATGAACAATAGTTTCACCAGAAACACCTTATGATGTTACAATCGCACTATTATTTATATTAAAAAAAAAATCCCAAAATTTGAGACCAAAAATAAAATACTAATCACCTGAGATGAGGAAGAAAAATAGGGGGAGGGCAAGAACTATGCCCCATCACCCGGGGAGGAAACGAAAATAGATCACTGCAGAACCCTTGAGAAAAGGAGAAAAAGAAGCATCCAAGACAAGATGGGCGGGCAGACTATTTGGTGAGCAGTTCAGTCAACAAGAAACCCATACCGTTGCAGTTGTAGACCCTCAGAGTATATCACTGGGTGCATGATGACCTTAATACTTTCGGCTAAAGGAAGAGACATAAAAACAATATGAAGATGCCCATTTCAGAATTCATCAGCTAACCATAGCCTGAGAAGCGACTGCTTCCAGTCTCTTCCATGTCAACTCACGCTGCTGCGACATTTCACTCGCAGTGGCTTCTCTTGCAGCATACTGGTTCTGGCATTCTTCAAAGAGCTCAGCATCCATCTCAATGAACATTCTTCTGACGTTGGCAGTCAACCCATGGACAGCCTGGTTCCAGTGGCCACGCATATTCTTCTCTAATGGTTCAAAGATGATGGGTAATATAGCGTGCCGATTCTGTGCTATCAAGCTCACTATGTGCTCATTGTTCCACCAGAAGAGAGCTCGTTCTGCCACCTACAAGACAACTTGAAATTAAAACTCTAGGAACTTTGTGAAGGGGCTGAAATTTTGTATATCAACAATTACAGAAAGAATTCTCAATATTTAAGTTTCTTGCTCATCATTAAAACAATGTAATAAAATAAACATAAGCACTTCTCATTCATGTATCAGCAATGAACAAAAATGAGATACATGACTAATACAAATGTCCTATTAACAAACTACCATATCCGAAAAGTCTCAAAAATATTTCTCCCATCCATCAAGTCGCAAGTCGAAATATCCATTACGAAGATGTCCAACTAATCACACCCCTGGTAGTATCGATAGAGGTACACTCTATGGACCAAATAACCCTAAGGCCTAAGCTCAAATATACTGATGCTATCCCTTTGACAGCTACTTCAATTCCAAATAACACCTTGGCCTGAAGTCAATATCCAAACCCCATCACAACCCAAAATGACAAGATGGAGTGAGACAATATTGAGAAGAGGGCCTTCATTGAAATTTCTTTTCCTCTCTGGTCACAGTTCTTATCAATTTTTCATCTTTTAAAATTGGTATTTACTTTACTCGGTAAAAGTTGATCGTTGATTAAGACAAAAAATTGTATATTTCATGTTAATTTATCTCAATTGCAGGGAATTTGGTACGTGCAGCGTAGTCATTAGGTTATTATGAGAATTTCGAAACCGTCAATCGCCATAGTAGTTTTCCAAGAGGGCTTGGCTGTTATTGTCAAGCTAATATCCCAGCTTTAAGACTTACATTCAATGGAGCCTGGTTAGTATAAACATGAACTCATTGGACTGCAAAATGAATTTCCAACAAATAATTTTTGAAAAATGGTTGCAGTAGGCTGTAGGCCTAAAGGAGAAAACCCTGGTTCGAATCAAGCCCTGGTAAGAATTCCAATGAAGAATGTTCACTAATTTTGATTATAACGTTTAAATAAGGATACTTTGATCTCCTGAATAAAAACTTTCAAATGTGTTAAAGGGAGAGTACTTGTTGGATAGGGGAACTATATTGGATATGAAGGTTTTCAGTCATTCAAGATAGATATTTACAATTTGTTAGAATCATTAAAAAGCTACTCCCTCCACTACACTGAAAGGGGTCCTACTTTATATTTAGGGCATTCCACTTAAACATCTTGAATTACTAATGTTACATGTTTGAATTTCAAACATGCACTCCTTTGAGCAGCATGAAGTATCTGACATAATAAAGTGTCAGTAAAGCAAGCCTGCTGAGGTGGGCAAACAAATAGCATTGGCTAATCAAACCCAACCAAGCACAACCAGGCATATTATTTGCTAAATTCTCTCATTCAGAAACAAGTAAAAATATGCAGCCTACAGCAATGAAGCAGTAGCATTTGCATGTTTTAGGCGGACTATAAACAATAATGAACCCAGAATATCTCCAACTACAGTAGGAGCTCAAGCACTCACAACTTCATATAATGGCACTAATCCAAATCCTTATATGGTCGGCAACAGAGTGTATGCATTATGAACTAATGGGTCCAATCAGACACATTCAGTGCAAAGTTTTCTAATTCGGATGCAATAAAAGTGGCCTCGTGAGTGAGGCAATGCCATTTGCTGGTTTTGGGAAGGTTCAATGCACATCAAAACCTGTGAGAGGTAAGTAATCTGAACGTGTAACTAGGGGTGTCAATCGAATCGAGCGAACTCGCGAGCTCACGAGTTGACTCGAGTTGGGCTCGATTCGACTTCGAAAAATTTCGAGTTCGATCCGAGCCGGTTCGAACTCGAGTTCCTTATCGATCCGATATCGATCCATGTATTTCTCTTATCGAGCTTACGAGCCAACTCGCGAGTTGACTTATATTAATATATTTTTTTAATTTTATTACATATATTCTTAAAATATATGTATATTTTTAAAATATTTTATTATTATATATATTTGATTCGAGTTATCGAGCCGTTCGAATTCGAACTCAAATTATTCGAATTCGAATCGAGATCGAAATTAAAAATTTCTTATCGAGTCGAGTTCGAGCCGAGATCAGTGCATTTTTTCGAGTTCGAACTCGAGTTCGAGTTGAACTTTCGAGTTATCAACCGAGTTCGAACCGAAAAAATACTTGAATTTTAAATCGATTTCAAATCGTTGATACCCCTAAATAACATCCAATTTTGCCTTTGAAACGCCATTCTTTCAATCAGACTAATTTAACTACACCTAAAGACTAATCCCATAGTAGTGGCCTAAGTCATGGTAGCGTCGGTCCTTCTCAATTACCAAGGCCGACCAAAGCTATGCATAGCTTCATCTTTTCAAGTGCTATAACTTTTGTTAACATATTTACAAGATTCTCGCTCTCTTGATGTTTAAGATTAAATTATACTCCCCCAGTTCAAAATAGTTGATCTTTTGGGAATAAAATTTTGTTTCAAAATAGTTGATGTTTAAGATAATTTTTCTGCAATATTCCTAAATTACCTTCTGCCTCAAGACTCTTCAACTTCCATGCTCCATTACTCCAACATAAGTTCTCCTTTCCAATAAAAATCATGACTCTTTATGAAAATGTTAAAGGGGGGTAAAATTGGATATATAATACATAATAAATGTTTTTCTTTGTTTGTGGATTGAAACCTTAAAAATCAACTATTTTGAACCGGAGGGAGTATTTGCTCTCGCATGAAAATCCGTTCGAATGCTTCTGCACGAAATCTTATTGCATATTTTGCTCATTTAACGCCCTTGTACTTGATTGCATTACTGTGACGAACTACGTGGGGTCTAATTTCTCTCCAAAAAGAGAATACGTAGGAAGCCTATATAGGTTCAACCGTAAGATCACATTATTGTGACGAACTACTTAGGTGTTGTAACTATAATCTCCTTTGAATATTTGACATTGAAGCTTGGTGAATATATTATCAATTAGGATGAAAAGATACATTATACGATTCTTCCTTAATAATATTCAAACCACAATAGACTGGCCAAACAATACTAGATGAGGGGATGCAGAGGAGGCCTTGGCATGGATGGAGACCTTTGATATGTGGCATTTGGGTACTGAAACTTGAAAGAGTTCACTCCTATTTACAGGTGAACATATGAAAATGCTACCATTTTTCTCCGACAGCTCTTTGATTTGTTCATTCCACAGTTAAAAGTCTGATCTTCAAATTTTGCAGATTGTTCTTTCAAGTTGGTTTGACCGTTTTAAAAATTGGTTGAAAGTGTTTTGACGCCCTGATGATCTTATCGTACTCGAATCTGGATTAATTAGTCGAAGTTAGTTTGACCGTTTTAAAACTTGGTTGAAAGCGTTTTGACGCCCTGATGATCTTATCGTACTCGAATCTGGATTAATTAGTCTACGCTAATGAGGTGATTGAACTTGGAAAGATCTCTGCATTCTCTTTCAAAATAAAGGCTTTAATTTCCACCAACAAGCTAGCATTCATTCGGTTAACTTACCCAAACATTTGGACAAAGTAGAGAACAAGTTTACACTTGCCAAAACTTGACAGCTTCACTTAACAAGACCCGACCTCAAGTCAACGGTCCTTTTACAAAATTAACTTCATTTGAGAAGTCAACGGCCCAACAAACATGTTTTTGTGGTTGTTTAGGCAAGTTATCTTATCCCTGGAAAGTGTCCTCTATCTTCTTCGTTTCGTTTCAAGAAAAAATAAACTAAAAAGTGTTCATTTTCTGAATCTTTCAAATAAATAAATAAATAAATATTAAGCATAAGCAATATTAGTCGCACATAGACATAATTCCCTTTAGCAATACCATTCTACAGAAGCAATAAAACATGTTGAGAGGCAAATTGAAATAGAAGCTCCATTTAAGAAAAAAGTATTCCCATTTTGACATAAAAAAGTTATTTCTATTAATTGGCTTTTTTTGGAACAAATTAGAGAAGTACAATTTCTACTCAAAGCGGCATTGGGCTGACACTCTTACATAGCTTTCGCCCATTGTCCCTAATAAGACTTAGAACTCCTGACCTCCCGTTAGGAAAGACAAGGGGATACCGCTTGCACTAAAGCTTATGATTTCCGTATATATACACTACCCTACACATATAAGGATTTGATCCCAAACAACTCACTATGAAATAGCACTAAACATCATGGCAAAATCTTGGCATCATTTTATGTTTACGCTCCCCATCTTCGTCTTTTGTGTTTTTCAGTGTGCCGAGGTCACAAGAAGCGCTTCATTCTCTTCAAAGCAGCAAGTCATGTGCCACAACTATGAACGCTGTGCCTTGTTACAATTCAAGGGAAGCTTTTCAATTGACATTTCTGCATCGGATGATACCTATGCCTATCCAAGGACTAATTTATGGAAGCTCCATGCATCAGACAACAGTACCAATGATTGCTGCTTGTGGGATGGCATAGAATGCAGCCAGGCCACAGGTCATGTCATAGGACTTCATTTAGGCAGCAGCTTTCTATATGGTCCTCTCAACTCTAATAGCAGCCTCTTCTACCTTGTTCATCTTCAGAGACTCGATCTTTCGAACAACAACATGTCCTCTCAAATTCCGTCTCTAATCCCCCACTTCTCGCATTTAACAAGTCTCGACCTCTCTAATTCTGTATTCAGCGGCCAAATCCCAAAAGAAAGCTAACTCAGTTGGCTTCTTTGGATTTGTCACGCAATCCACTAAAGCTCCATAGTCCTAGCTTTGGAAATCTAGTACAAAACTTAACTAGGCTTGAAAAACTCTCTCTCTCATGTCGACATTTCTTCTCATATACATGACATCTTGGCCGATATTTCCTCCTTATGATGGATTACTCTCAGTAAATGTGGACTGAGTGGTGAGTTCCCAATAGCTATATTCCATCTACCTAAGCTTAAAATTCTTAGAGTGAGTCTAAACCAAAACCTTAGCGGTTATTTGCCTGAATTCCACGAAAGCAATCGAGTACTTGAGGTTTTGAATCTACGTAACACAAGTTTCTTTGGTCAGCATCATGGCTTATGAACATGACTCTACTAACTTTTATAGATTTTTCAGGGAACCTGCTGCAAGGTCCAATCCCAACAACATTCTCTCAACTAAAAGATTTAACTGTGCTTAGTCTTTCTGTTAATAACCTTAGTGGCACAGTCGGGGCAGACATTTTTCTTAACCTCAAGAAACTCAAGGGACTCCAACTAGGCATTAACAGGATAACATTTGCAGTTAGTAACAACCACAGTACCAATGCAACATTTCCTCAGTTGGAAGTTTTAGGATTGGACGCATACAACTTAAAGGCATTCCCTGATTTTCTGCGCAGCCAAAATGATTTGATGGTCCTACATCTCTTGGGAAACCAATATGAAGGGCAGATACCAGAATGGTTTTGGAATAGTAGCAGAAAAGCCTTAGAGACAGTGGTGTTAAGTCACAACCTCCTAACCGGCTTTGAGCAGCAGACAATTTTTATTCCTTGGACTGGTGTAAGATTTCTTGACCTTGGTCACAATATGTTGCAAGGATCACTCCCTCTTCCACTGCCAAACACCATTTCATATCGAGTCTCGGACAATAAGTTGACTGGAGAAATACACCCTTTGATTTGCAATGTGAGTTCTCTCAATGCACTAGATTTGTCAAACAATAACAGGATTGGTACTATTCCTCCCTGCTTAAGCAACCTGAGCAACTATTCTTTGTCCGTATTAAGGCTTAAAGGCAATAAATTTTTTGGGATGATTCCAAATAATTTTATGAAGGGAAGCAAGTTGATAATGATCGACTTCAGTGAAAATCGATTGGTGGGACAGCTACCAAGATCATTGGAACACTGTACCATGCTCCAGTATTTGGATCTTGCTGATAATTATTTGGACGATGTGTTCCCTTCCTGGTTAGGAACTCTCTCAGAGCTGCAGGTTATGATTTTGCGATCCAACAAATTCCACGGTGCAATAGAGAGACCAGTTAGAGAAAACTCGGATCAGTTCCAAAAGTTGCGCATAATTGACCTTTCTCACAATGGGTTTACTGGTTATTTGCCACAAGAGTACTTCAAGAGCTGGATAGCCATGACGATTAGTGCTTCCAGTACTAATGCAGCTTATATTTTGCAAGCAAATCTCACAAATCATGAATCCCAGTATCCATTTTATTCTCCGTATGCTTTCTCCATGACCATCACAAACAAGGGTGTTAAGAGAGAGTATGAGAAGGTGTGGAGCATATTCAGTGGTTGATCTCTTAAGCAACAAATTCATCGGGGAGATTCCAGGATCTATTGGACAACTCCAGGGCCTTCAATTACTCAGTCTCTCCAACAACCATCGTACGGGTAGCATTCCTCCCTCCTTTGAGAACCTAAGAAATCTTGAATCCTTAGATCTCTCCCACAACATGCTCTAAGGTAGGATTCCAAAGCAATTGGCAAATCTAGGCTTCCTCGCACTCTTCAATGTCTCATATAACCATCTCGTTGGTCCCATTCCAGAAGGAAAATAATTTAACACATTCCAGTACAACTCCTGTGAGGGAAATGTAGGTTTGTGTGGAGAGACTTTGTCAAAGAGATGTGGACAAACTCCGGCACCTTCAATCATTTATAATGATAGAGGAGCTGATGAAGATGATGATTCTGATTATTTCCCAAATGGAGTGGTGGACTAGATAATCATATCCTTGGAGTCTGGAAGCGGGCTAGTTATTGGATTAATCATTGGGAAGTATCAAACCATAAGGCATCATGAATGGTTTGTCGAGAAATTTGGAATTAGAAACTAAACCAGATTTCGTGAAATCTTGTTTATTACTTGTTTCTACATGAGGCTAATACTAGTAGAACTCTAGATTTTGGTAGTTGGAAAGTAGTAAATGGACATGTTTGCATCAGTTAGCCGTGTGTTTAGGGATGGGTTCTTGTAAGCTTTATGTTTTGTGTTCAGCGTTGTTGGGGTCTTATTTTCTTTGGGTGTTTTCCTAAATCTATGAAACTGATTTGCCTCAATCTGCTCGCATGTTCTAGAATGGTTGTGAGATTTTTTTTCACGGGTTTATATGTTTTAAGTGTCACTACTCACTACATGTTTCTGTTATTGATCTCCCATTTTTCATATAATTAGAGACATTGTGAATAGCAGGGAACATCATTTTGGGTACTGTTATGTTTGTGATACCATATCTGCAATTTTAGATTCAAGGCGAAATCCCAAGGGACGATCTCTTGGAAAAATACTAGTCGTTTCTCTGGTTCAAGTTTGTGATGGAAATTACTAACACATACAGATAGGATAGGGTGATTGCATTGGCCGATTTAGAGGGTAAGTATGAGGGATAACCCAAATTATGCTGAAAATTCATTGTTTAAGGCAAAGAAGAGTCTGCATAATTTGCACAGCAACCTGCACTACTAGTGAGCAACCAGTACTTCAATTTCTGAGCTATTGCTTGGAGGGAATTGGTGACAAATTTGAGTTCAGCCGTTTGTACGACGCATTTTGATTCAACCAATTAACTGATTCATCTCGAATTCACCAAAATTTCAAGTATTTCATTCCAATCAATTATCAGGTAGAAGAATTAAAGTGAATTAATCACCTTCCTCTTTGAATTTCCTGGTGCATGGCCACAATCTCCACCTTGATCGGCAACGATTGCTGCAACTCCGAGTGCACCTTCCCCAGGTCACCATCAATCCCCTGCAACTTCTCCCTGAACTCCTTGTAATACGAGCTCAGCTTCTGGACATCGCTCCGTACCTTCGCCAGCTCAGCGCTGTGTCCCTCGATTAACCTAAGCTCGGCCTCCATCTTTAGAGACCACCCGTAGACCTCGCGCGCCTGAGCGTCTCGCTCCGCCTTGACGTTGCCGGCGACGGAGGAGAGGTGGCGGAGCTCCTGTTGAGCGGCGACGAGCGTTCGCTGGTATAAAGTTTCGACCGGCCATTTTGCCTCTCTCTCTGCTCTGTCTCTGTCTCTCACCCGGACTGTGTGTATCCTTAAATATACGTGCGTGTGTGTGTGATTTGGCCGGACTATCGAAAGAAGTAAAGATTAACCCACACTAGAACTGAGGGAGCTCAAGTGATGGCTGCCTTATTTTGAGGACGAGATAAAAGATGGACAAATATGTCGATATGATGAAAGTTCAGGGGAAAATCGGGAAATTTCGAAATTAGGGTTTGGGGAGATAAATGGGACTATAAATAGGATTGAGAGGCAGAATGGGGGGAAAACAAACGACGCCTGAGGCCGGGCGCTTCCCCCGTGAAAGAAGGGGTGGCGTGGTATTCCCACGAGAGAGGTTTACTATTCGTGGCGCACGTTAGTGCGTAGGCGCACATCAATTTGGGGACTCCATGGCCGCTTTTTCTGCTTCGATTTGCAGTCAAAGCGAAAGGATTTGCCCTACATTTGTTCTTCCTCTTTCCAAATCTCTCACTTTTCTAGAAAAAATAAATAATAAACACCTCCAATTTTTGATTTTATAGATAGATGCGTTTGTTCCTAGAATTGTAATTGACCGGGCTCATGATCAATGCCAAGGACAGTATTCTCAGTTTCAAATTGAATCATGTACCATGAAGATTTTTTTGTCCATTCATCCGTGCAAATGTTTCGTACAAGATTTTAGTTTCACCGAATTGAACTGGCTGGGGCTCAACGTTTGTCGTTAGATTTGAGATCTGAAGGGAAAATGCCTGAACCTGACGAGTGAAGATGACCTAATTTGTTTCTCCAGTAACTTACTAAGCTGTCAGGTGTGATAAGGAAAACAGTTGTAAGTTTCTTGTTTGTGGCTGCAATTGCATTGGTGCCAAACCAGATTCTTGTTCCTGATGAGACTTGGAATCCAGTATGGCCTAATCCGGCAGTTCTGGACCGGAAGGACAGATATGTGGACCAATGAACCTGCAAACGGCTTGATTGAGTTTGAACGCTAAACATTACGGCTGCAAAGGCGATTCAGGATCCACGAGCGATTAAAAGAATACGAACCGATTCTCATGAGATAGTTTGCAATGCCGTCCACCATGAGAATCATTCCAGAAGTCGTAATAGCCTTTCATTACAATTGAAAAACGCAAAGAATAACTGATGTAAATAAGATACTATGAACACAAAAGGAAAAGATTAAAAAAAAAATATTGTACAAATGAAAGAGAAAAAAGAACAAGGAAGTTAGTTACAAATAAACAGATCTGCCAGAGAAGATTTGACTTTGAATGGGGTGTTTTGACACCACACAAAAATGAACTCTGTTCCACAAAAAAAGAAAAAATGGAACTCTAAGAAGAACCTCATGGTTAGCGCAAGGATTTCATAGTGTTTACATGATCAACTTATTGCATTATGCTGGTTAACACCGCTAGTGCTAGCAACTCCACTTTGGTCAGCCCCACCACAGTATCGTAAACCTGTCTATACACTCTTTGGTTTTGTTTTCAAGGTCGAAGATGAAGAAGTCGAAGCTCAGTATAAAGCACACGACACACTCGCAGCGTCTTGAGCTCCCATTGTGTTCGATGGACTCCAAAGGGGCGCAAAAGGCTGGCAATTTACCATGTATACCAATCTACTCCTTTGAGGCTTTAGGGAAGGGGGCCTTGACTTCCCCTGACAATCTGTTATGAGTCTGCAAAAACATAACAAAGTTCTTAATCTCCACCTGTAGTTATTCTTTTTGGATGTACAAAACTGCAACAGATACATATTTTTGCCAAGATGGA
The DNA here is from genome assembly GCA_025631175.1 of Iris virginica. Taxonomy (NCBI): domain Eukaryota; kingdom Viridiplantae; phylum Streptophyta; class Magnoliopsida; order Asparagales; family Iridaceae; genus Iris; species Iris virginica. Next base: position 11,020 of record JAOTQG010046298.1, read on the forward strand.
TGTCAGGTATCATCAAAATGTAACCCTGACTTTCACTCTCAACTAATCTGCCAAAATGGATCAATATTCAAGCATCCCTCATCTTATGAATGCCTCCTACTTAACTTTATGTTTTCATTTGAGTTCCAGAAGGTTAAATGACATGATTTGAAACCTTTCTCTTGTCAGTTAGGTCTGCCTTGTCAAAAAAATAAAAATAAATAAATATATCTACTTTAGGTTGGCTGCTGAAACACATTAAACACCTACTACAGGTCTGAGTTTCGTGTACCTCGATAGAAACGGGATCGACGAATTTGATGAGTATGACTTTCTTGCCTTCCATCAAGTCTGTGTGATTGAGATAGCATTGGTCCTGACAAGTGAATTCTTTCTTGCTGTTCATGGTAATCCTGAAGCATATTCAGATACAGATGATGTTCAACATTAATATGTCTAAGAGTCTTCAAGTAAGATGAATACAAGGAAACATTGAACTAACTACTGATTTTATCTAAAAGAAATTTGACTTACAGCTGATAGCTCCTCAGCCGCATACATGTCAGATGAATCAAAATTATCATGACGACTAAGACTCTGTTGCCTCTGCATTGATCGCTTTGCAATATCATCATGACCTCTCGGTGGCTTGCGTGCCCTGTTTGTATAATCATCAATATCTTGCTTTTGTGAGACTGATGTTTCTTTCATCTCAATCCCATTTTGCCGACTTCTAGTGTAAGAAGCCTCGGGTTTTCTCCTTTTGTTCCATGCGAAGCCACTTGATGCTGTAAGTACGGGGACGGAGCGAATACTGTCAGCTTGAGATGCATCTGTAACTTCAGAAGCTTGGGAAGCCTCGGAGACTGTGTCATATGATGCTTTCGTAAAATCTCGACTCTCTGTTGCTCCTTTTATTTTGGATAGATGTGCAAGACCACCATTGCCCCTACGAACAACTTGCATATTGGCATCGACCTCCTTCATGGACATAAAAGAAAGTTAGAGTTGGAATAAGCTTCCCTCTGAACTGCTAACAAAGTAAAAGTGGAGAAGAGAGATACCTCCGTAGGTACCACTTTGCAGAAAGTACTAGGTTCTTGCAAAGTCTTGCGGATTCTTCTAGGATTTCTTGAAGCCCCGGCTGCTCGAACTTTACCACCAGCCTTTTTTCTGCAATGGTTTTGTTCTTTAACACATTGTTGTAAACATGATAACAAGAAAAAAACACTAAAGTGACCTCACCTGCGTACTTCTTCACGAAACTTCGCATCAATCTCCTTGTTAGGTGGGTACTTTGGCAAGCGAGAAGGATCACATGCATAAGGCTTTGTTGTAAAATACTGAGGATAAAACCAAAGAATGAGTGTTAGGTAATTTGATTCAAAACCCAAGAATCTGTTTCGACGAGGGGGTCTACCTCAGAATCAAGGGCAGATGCTGCAGTCCCTCGCTTGTAAGGTTCTATAGAAAGAAAATTTTCAATAAGGTTCACAGCAGTTTTCGGGAGTTCTTTACACCTTTCTCGAAGAGCACTTTCATAAGCGTGCTGGGGTTTAAACATATTTGCCAGTGGCAGTTTGGATCTTTTCCAGTACTCGTCTGGTGGAGAGCCACAGAGCTTAAATATTTTGTGCAACTGTTCAACCTGCCAGTTTGGAAAAAAAGCTCACTTTTTTTCTGTCAATTACACAATAAGATACAATCAGGTATAGAGAAGCTTCAGACCTCAGTTCTTCCCTTGAGGATTGGCCTCCCGATGAAGAGTTCAGCAAATACACAACCTACACTCCACAGATCAACAGTGGGCCCGTAGTTTGTTGACCCCAACAGGAGCTCAGGAGGACGATACCACAAAGTCACAACGCGACTGGTCAACGGTTGCCTATTCTTAGAACCGAGTAAATTTGCCAGACCGAAATCTCCTATTTTCAATTGCCCTTCATTGTTAACCAAGATATTGGATGTTTTGATGTCTCGATGAAGAACTCCTCGAGAATGGCAGTGCTCAACCCCAAGTAGTAGTTGCCTCATATAGCACTTAATCTACATCCCAAAAATGTCAACTGAATGTAATCCAAGAAATGGAATGAAAATGAAAATCAAACATTGGTGAATTTCTCCACTCTTTTTGAGCATATAAGCACACCTGTGAATCACTAAACTTGATGTCGGGACATGACAACAGTCCTGAGAGATCATGTTCCATGTACTCAAAAACAAAGTATATACTACAGGATAGTCGAGAAGTGATCAACCCCTCCAATTTCATGATGTTTGGATGATCAAGCCTGCGGAGAATTGTTATTTCTCGAGCCATAAACCTCACACTCTCTGGTTGGAAATTGTCAAATCGCACCTTTTTCAGTGCCATCATCCTACCAGTTTCAATATCTCGTGCGCGGTAGACACTGCTGTACGTACCCTGTCCAATCTACATGCATAGAAGAAACACCAAATGAATATTCACTACAACCCACTCACCTCAAATACCATCTTTGAAGAAAGCCAATAAAATGAAACACACTAAATACTATTAGAAGGCAATTAAAACCCTCAATTTATTGATGAAATTGAAATTTTGATGAAGCTACAAAGTAGACATATATAAAAATAGAGAATTGCTCGTATACATGTTCATAATATTTTCATCACGTGGGCTACAAAGTAGCCAAAAAATAACATTTAGAGATTTCAAATCTCTACAAACAAACCAACAAATAAATGTGATAAGATACAATGGACAAAAAATGAAAGGAAACGGAAAGGAAGAAATGCATGCAAATTAAAATGGGTGCATGATCATGTTCTCTAATGTATTCTTTCAATTAAGTTAATATCACAAAAACGAATGGATATTACGATGTTACCTTCTCCAATCTCTCAAAAGAGTCTGATCTGAGGGGGAGCCATCCATCAATGGCTTCGCCAGCAACAGCACTAAGCCAAGCAGGCCAGCCAGCGGCGACCTGTTCTCCTTCAACCAGCCTTCCAAATTTGATACTAAAGGCAGCCCTCTTGGACGGCTTATTGGAATTTCCTGATTCGCGATGATTCCGGTGCACCACAGCTGACGATGACTCCTCGCTACCGCTATCTCTCTCCTTCTCCTTATCAGGCTCCTCTTTAATCTTCTCCAAATGCCCGAACCCACCGCCACTTTTATTGATTCGCAATGTAGACGACGAAGAAGAAGAAATAGAAGAAGAATTAGAAGAGGTATCAACATTTCTTGGAGGATGGTCACGAATGGATATAACTACAGAGGCATGATCATGATGAACGGGGGACTTGGCATTTTTGGAGCTGATGCAACCCATTACCCCCAAAACCCATCAAAAGTCGACCGATTTGAGGGGTGAGGGAACACCAGATCGATCGACCCAGATGGGAGAATGGGGTCTTTTGTATGGGGTAGGGGGGATTCAATCACCCCTCCATGAATTAGCTTCAAGAAAATCTCTCCCGGCAGGTTGAACACAGAAATGGAGGGCAGAGGTGAGATTATCCAGAAATAGAAGATCCTCAAGAAAGAAGGAAAAAGGAAAGAAATGAGATTAATTTGGGGGGGAATTAGGTGTTTGGCAGTCAAAGATTTTCTCTTTACGAACGGAACTGTGTCTCCGACTTTCTGGGTATTGCGAGATATGCGGAGGAATGAAGATTTTAAGGATGGAGAGAGAGGGGAAGACATTTGTGGGTCCAAATTGGTCTGCAATTTTTGTTTTTGAGCTTTAGTTTTGTCGAGTGTTTTGCAAATGAAGATTTGGAGGGAGAGAGAGAGAGAGAAAGAGGGAAAAAGGGAGGGAAAAGGGAAGTGCTACTGTTGAGAAG
>JAOTQG010046409.1:0-14830 GCA_025631175.1 Iris virginica
TCTTTCTTATCTTACTTCAACTTATCATTTTCAAGTACTTTGCTTAACTCTTTCACTAAGAATGCATGTTGCTTAAAACAATAAGCAAGTGTGCCTCTTAGGAGTTAAAACTGGTTGAGTCTTTTCCACAGTTACTTAAGCATCTTGCTCAAAGTAACTTACTCAGCAAATAGTTTTGAGAAAGAAGTTAAAAATTGTCATAGGCTATTCACCCCCCCCCCTTTAGCCTATAATTTGGCCTCCTTGGGACTAACAGCGCCCCTGATAATTGCGTCGTTATATCTGGGCTGTGAGGGCTCTCAGCCACATGGATAGTTTAATGTGCTTATCGGCGCTAGACCCTGAAATGTGGATCATCAAACGCACATTAGCATGGCGTATGCCTCGTGTTCGAACTGGAGTTTGAAACCAAACTTCTCCTCGGGAGGATAGATTGGGCGATTTTCAGGTGAGATCCATTGTAGATCAAACTTTCGACTCACTCGTGGGCTCCGGGCGGTCTGGGGTGGGACCACCATGGCTCCTCTCTTCTCAAGAATCTATATATCTCTTATCAGTGTATGGACAGCTATCTCTCGAGCACAGGTTTAGGTTCGGCCTCATTAGGAAAATAAAATGGAGCACCGAACAAAGCATCTTCACAGACAAATAAATAGGAGATCACCCCTTTCATTTTGTGGTTAGGGGTGAAATGTCACTCGAACCCAGAGCTATATGGTTCTCCCCGAAATGCGTTGAGGCGCAGCAGTTGATTGGACATCGAGGGCTAAAGCACTATTTTGATGCAGGCCGCATGATCGGTACCAAATCAATGCAAACTCTGAATACTAGGTATGGCCTCAAAATAACAGGGGTAAAGTAGTGTGACGATGGGGTATAAGCTTCATCGTCGAGAGAAAACAACCCGAATCACCAGCGAAGGTGGTGCATTGATGTTTTCGACCTTAATGCAATTTGCCGATTGGTTTCATTATCATAAAGCTGCTCTGAAATTGGCGTAGTTTCAGGATGTAGAATCTATGTCGAATCACCATTTAGCAAGGCTACTAGGACTTGGTTCTCTCTCTTTGGCACCTCGATGTCGACTCATCACATCTTGGAGTTGATGAAGGTACCAAGGGTTCCGTTGTTCGCCGATTCAAGTGATACGTGAGTTGGGTTTAGAACATCGTGAGATGGTTCGATTCCTCTCTACCGTTGGTGTTAAAGGGATAATTGCGAGGAGCCAACCCAGGTATGAGAGGGGTTGGGCCAACCTATGGTGTATCGATTGTTATGCTATAATAGCTGCACCGGGAAGCTAAGTTGGTATGGTAGAACTGCAGCGCAGCATGTGCATATTTTATTTTATGGACAAACAATATATCTTTTTTTTTTTGCCCTTTGCCTAAAAAAAAATCAAAAAATGATATTGATGATTTAATCTCAGACCTTCTTGGTCGTGAATATCTGAACTGGTTATTCGCATTCTACCAAACTTTTCTGTTTTACCCCAAGATTCCCCACTTGTTCGACTGTTGTTGCTGAGCAATTTTTGGATAGCAAATAGACCTCCCGAGAAGGTAATTTTACTATGACCGATTTCCCCTCGTTTGCAATCAATTTTGCTACCACTAGGTCAATACAAGAAACTGGCGACGTTTTTTTGCGACGAAAAAGTCGCATTTTCGTCGCAAATTGATTAATTGCGACGTTTTTTTGCGATGAAACATATCTCCCAAAAACGTAGTATATTGCCCCGTCGCAAATCTTGCGACTAAAAATCAAAAACGTCGCAAACATGCGACGAAAGTTTGCAACGATTAGTAATTTGTCGCAATATTTACATTTTTCATTTGTCGTTAAATTACTTAATAATGCGACGTTGTAGATACAATCGTCGCAAATTTGCGACATTCATTGGCGACGATTTATGTACAAAAACGTCGCAAATCCTGATAAATTTGCGACTCTTAATTGCGACGATTATTGATTAATTAACGTCGCACTTTTAATTTGCGACGAATTTTTAGGCAATTAAGGGTGCTGTTTTTTTTGTCAAATTTGCGACGTTTTTATGGAAAAAATGTCGCAAGTTTGAAATTATTTTGTAGCAGAATTTTTTTTTTTTAATACCTGTTTCTGTTACTAAATAATTAAGAAAAACTCACAAAAAAAAATTCTGAAATTAAAATTAACTGCAATACAAATATTATATAGTTCAATTACATATTTTAAAACATAACAATGTATATTTGTTCCATAAAAGCATTAAAACTAAACTAATTTGGGCTATTTCTATCTTCCTCGCTCTCTTCATCTAGTGGTGTACTAGATCTAGTGTTAGTCGGAGGGACATGTCCTTGTTGTTCCAAAAAACTCATAATAGAACTCAGAGTCTCTTTTGCCGTCTTTATCTCTTCCTGCAAGGCTCGAATCTGCTCATCGCGTGAATCATTGCCTACTAATCTTGACTTTTGGGACCTACTACTTGAAGAACCAAGGCCAAGTCTTTTACTTTTACCCATTACTTGTTGTAATGCAAGCGAGTTAGTCGTACTTTGATCACTTCCATCCTGTATATAATCATTATATACTCTATGAAGATCCGCCTGAAAAAACAAAAATGAATACATACTTATAATCATAAATGATGATATAAAAAACATGAAAGTGAACTTATAGTAAAAATTTCAGCAGCATAACTCCTTAAAAATTAACTAACCAAATTTTTCTATGAAACAAATAGATCAAATCACAACAACAACAACAACAACAACAACAAAATTAGCTAAAAGGGACTTATTTTTGGACTGATACCATCTATATCCGACAACAGTAGAAATGCATATGCCTCCATCCATCTGACCAATACCTACCTACTATAATACCACTGAATCAGCGGGTGCCTCCAATTCACTTGGACCTCAACTAACAAATTATCACTCACTCATCCCTACCATAGAAAACTCACTTCTGTTTTTACTTTTTTTTTACCAACTTATAGCATTCATTTATGTGACAATATTCCATAACTTTGCTGCAGCAACTTAATAAAACAAAATATCCCTTGGTAACTTCAACATCTCCAATAATCAAAGTTTAGATTTTCTCATTAAGGAATACCAAATGGAAAATCACAAGAAAAAGTCATGACTCATGAATAAAATTAGGTCACGGCCAACAACATCTCCAAACAATAGTTGTCCATCCTTCCCAAGTGTGATTTCTATGTGATTCTTCGTGGTTGAGACCAAAGGTCAAAATAATGCTCTAGCTCAACTTAATCTAGAAACGGAGCATGGTAACGCCTTTGAGAAGAGTCATTCAATCTACTTTTCAATCCATTCATGGGTGGATGGGGTGACTTGACTGCTTTTCTCGAATAATGAAAATGCAAAACATTCTTTTACAGTGTGATGTTAAGCCTAGGGCCTGGCCTGGGGTTGAGCCTAAATAAATAAATAAAATCCTATCTTCCTCTCACCAGGAGTTCTTTGCTTTGAGGTAGGATGGTTCCATTAACCAATGTATGAATTAAGGAATTAAAGTAGTCGATCTTTTAGCCCCGTATTGCCATGGTGGAAAAAATGGACTCTTTGGGGGAGTTGGGGTCGGCTTGTCCTGATCGGAACGATTAAAGAAAGAAAGAAAGAGAATGGTGTCCCCTTTCGCCTAGGGGACATCGTCGGAGAACAATGTCGGGGACAGGGTGAGAACCTTCCGAAGACCTATGTTTTTGGTAAACAATCATCCGGGCATGGTCAATGCAACCTCCTTTGTGAGGACGCATCCCTTCTCGCGAAGCTTCAGGGCTATTTTGCCGAGTTCCTTAGAAAGAGTTATCTTGCGCCCTTAGGTATTCTCTACCTACCCACCTGTGTCGGCTTCAGGTAGAAATAGCCTTTTATTGAAGGTCGTTCGAGCTTTTCCCAGGGTTGTGACATGTGTTACTTCAGCACCGTAGCCTGGTACTCAAACATTGGCTCGAGGCATTTTCTCTACCCCTTTTTACCCTTACCCTTACGTCCTTAAACCACTAACCATCTTTCAGCTAACCTAGCCTCCTCTATTCCTCGAGACCACCTTCTTCCAAAAAAGTAAGAAATCTAACTTGGAATCTTTTATAGGACTAAAATTTTAGATAGGCTATTCACCACCACCCTCTAACTTATTAATGAGCTATTTGGGACTAAAACCAAGGCTTTTTAAAAATTATTTTTCACAAACCTTACAGCTTGAAGTCTACTTTCCATATCTCATAAAGTTATGCAATCCTCCAATATGGCCCTAGTTCAAATTTTTATTTATGAAAGATAAAGAAGAAAAGACACACGTGGTTCACTGGCAAAAAAAAATACATGATTGTTTAATCCATAGTTCTTTCATTCTTACAAAGGTTGTGACATGTATGCCAACTCGTGCTGCTCTAGAAGGCACCATTGTTCCTACTGCTCGAGAAATCATTCTCAAACCTAAAAAGAAATAAATTCAAGATTCAAGATTTTGGACTCCTTGACAGAAAGGTTTCTCATATATATTGTATCATTTGCCATTGACAATGCTTCATTTGAGCAAATTGTTTATTGTGAAACTACCAAAAAAATTTGGGGTGAAATTACTGAATATTTTGAAAGAGATGAAGCATCCAAAGACAACAAGTTATAAAACTGCATTTGTTTTTGATATATTCAAGAAAGATCCAAAAAAAGACATTCGCACTTGCTAGAATCGCTTCACAAATGTAATAAATGATCGTAGGTCTCTAAGATTACATATGTAAAGAGATTAACATGCACTTTCTTAAATATTTAGTTTCTTAAATGTTTAGGTAGTGTATGGTATTTCAAGGTCACTACCATAAAAGATTTGAACACCATGACACTAAAAATTAAAATATATATTATATATATAGATGAACTCTCTCTCTCTCTCTCTCTCTCTCTCTCTCTCTCTCTCTCTCTCTCTCTCTCTCTCTCTCTCTCTCTCTCTCTCTCCGTCACCCGTGCACAGCCATAAATTACCTCTCCCATTCTCAACTCATCCGAGACCTCTGAGCTTTCAAATGCCAAGGAACACTTCGAGCAGCTAATCCCATTGGCGCCTACGGGTGCTAGAAACTGAGGAAGCAAGTGCCTTATGCTGATGAAGAGGATGATCAGTCTGCTTTCATGCCAGAGATTTTTCAAAATATAGAAAATTTCAAGAACAAAAAAAAGCCACCAAAAACACAGGTCTCCGCAAAGTCGTAAGACCATGTATGGGGGCTGACACCTACCCAGTGCCGAAAGGTCAAGGAAGTTGGTGACCTGACAGGGTTTTTTAAAGCCTTCTAAACCATTCCAGACGACTTTCTTTTCTAAACCTTCTACAGAAGACTTGCTTTGTTTCAACTGTAGAAGCCAGGTAATTTTTCATCAAGCTGTCTACAACCAAAATTTAAGGATGTATTCACTAAGCATATATTTTTTTCACTAAGTTTGAAAAACGGTCAAAAACGATGTTCACTATATTAGTTTAAAAAACACCGTTTTCTCTCTCATACCTAGTTTTTTTACATACTCGTATACCTACATTTACATCGTATAAAAATCACTTCAAATTACAACTATCACACACTCTCTCTCTCTTTCTCTCTTCATCATTATTATGTAATTATTTAAATTTTAAATGGCAAATAGGTCATTTAGGTTTTCACCAAAAATAAAGTCAAAAAAAAAAAAAAACAATAAAACTATGACAAAAATTAACTATCCAAATGCACCCAATTTTTTAATAATGAACAACAGGAGGGAGTATATTCCCGAAATCAAACCCGAATACCAGATAAATAAACCCCAAGTTTCTTTGTCAATAATCCTGTCAACCGAAAAAGTTCAATTAGCATTCTTTGTTACAATCAAGAGCCGACTGTAGGTCTGTCAAAATGTTACTCATTAATCCATTCTAATCGGCTTTAACCTGCTAAATAATTCAATTCAATTAAACTCATTTAATTATAAATTTATGTATTAAAATATATTAAAAAAATATTTTTTGTGCGAAAGACTACATAACATGTTAATTCAAATTTAACTTAATCCATTTATTGCACAATTGAGTTGATCAATTAATTAAATAGGTTATAACACATTGAACCCATTAGAACATGTTATTTATTGTAACTAGGACTGTAACAGTTCGATTTGATTCGGTTGGGGTATATACCGCAAGCCGAACTGATCTCTATCGGTCTGAAAATTTTGAAACCTAAATCGAAGCGGAAAACCAAACCAAATCAAACCAATAAATCATGGTTCGGTTCGGTTCGGTTCGGCGATTTCGAACAAATATTGTAATTTTTTAAATTAATATAACATTATGTTATTTACAAAAAAATTAAACAAAAATTATAATTTACATTTATAGCTTAAAAGTTATAATAAAACTTCATTACAATGAAAAAGAGTAACATTACAATGAAAAGCAACAACATAATACATGGTTTTCGTTGGAAAAGCAAATTATAGCAATAGCAAAATTGCAACAGCACTACAGCAGCATCAACAACAAACATAGAAATTCAAAAGTTGATCTTCTTATTCATTAAATTCAGCAACAACATGACAAGTTAAACATCAGCCACACAGCACTAACGTTCAGCAGCAATAAAGAGACATATATGAAAATAGAGTGATAGGGTTTAATTTAATTTTATTAGTTTGTTTTTATTATAATAATATATAAGGGATATATATAAATATAATGGAAATTATAAGGTGTATATATGAAATTATACAGAGTGTTTAAGTATCGATTCGGTTCGGTTCGAGGTGCTGGAATTGCAAACTGAACCGAACCGTGCAGTTTGAAAATTTCGCAAACCGTAACCGAACCGTGCTTCGCCTAAACCAAACTAAACTGATCGATTTGGTTCGGTCGTCGATTTGAGCAGTTTGGACTTACACCCCTAATTGTAACTCAACTCATTTCAACCGATTTAACCTTTAAAACAATATTTTGTTGCAAAATGTGATGTCCCATGCAATTGCACATGCGTTTTCAGATACCTGCTCAAATCATCGTTCACTTGTTTATGACCAACAACACCCATTGCAATATAACTACAACCATCCTCATGCTGTTCCGTAGAAAGTGCATAACCAGAAGGAAAGCAGGTAGGGAAGATCTTCAACTTCACATTTCTACATACTCTTACATGTGTATGTTAATGTATAAGACCGGACAAGAAGCGCCGGATAGCCGTTCTGTATCTAAACATTGTGAACTACAAGAGAAATACAGGTAGTACATCCTATCCATATGAAAAGGTTGATATGTGGTATATATCTAAGTATAGTCCCTAAAGGTAGTGTATACATATAGTTATTGTATTAGAAGTATATGCATGGATCTAATAGCAGTCGTTAGTTTACTTAAATAAGTTATCAGGAACATCCTTCCTGGAGCCAACAGTAACAGGAGAGGCTGAAAGGCCATTGTGTGCATCTGAAACAAGAGCATCACTCTCTTCTTTACTGGACTTGTCAAGTTTAGCAGACAAACTGGGAGATGAGGCACCATAAATTTGTACTGTCAAACTTCCACCTGCATGGAGACCATGTCCAAATATTAAGATAATTTGTAGGGCATTGGTTAGACATATTATACAAGCATACATTCAACTGCTACCCCCCTGCCCCAACAACAAAAAGAAAGATAATTGTTACATGTGTGCACGTGTGGTGGGCACGCAAAGTGTACATGTAAGAAGGCATCGGGGTTGTTGGCCTCATTTGTGCATGTCCATTTTGTTAGACTCTCAATCTCCATACACAAGATTTATCCGTTGCTGGTTAAGGCAGCATCAAGATATTATCCTTATTTCTTGAGGTGAAAGCAACAGCTTGACATAAAAGTAAAATACAGGCATAATCTTTGAAACAGCATAGCTGCAATGCAAGATGTTGAGGGTTGTAGAAAATTGGCTTTTCCAAGTAGGAATCACAATATTTTCTAGCCTGGTAACTGTAAAGAAGAATAAAAGCAGCATAAGAAAAAAGATCAAATATTGATGATCTAAAATAAGTGGGCAGCAGAGTCCAGAAATGAAACCAGATTTTCCAAATTATGGCAAGAGGTCATCACCATCGTTATCTTCTACTACATTCGATTTTCTCCCGCTTAACAAGAAATGAAACCAGCTTGTTCAAGTTCTGGCAATAGGACATTATAGTTGTCTTCTACTCTATTTGATTTTCCTCCAGTTAACAGGTCTCCAAATTTAAGTGCAATTGGGGATGTGGAGTTTGGAACTAAGTCGGCTTTCTAAATATTAATCTTATTATAATCTAGCCTGGTAAATGGGGCAATCAACAGGAAACAAAACAAGCATAATTAAGAAGGTAAAAGAGAAACTGATAGTTGAATTTATATACCTAGGACAAGAGCAGCTCCAATCCATCCAGAGATTCCCCACCTTTCCCCAAGGAGAAACCACGCAAAGCCAGCACCCCAGACTGGCTCCAATCCATATATTATAGCAGTTTCTGTGGCCGACACATCACACATTGCGGCAAGCTAAAAAATGAATCATGTTCAGAGCAAAAGACTCGTGAGGCTAATTCTAGAAATTTCCGTCTTTTAAGAGTTTTGAAGTCATAATAAAGGATCTTCAAGTACATTTAAGTAGGCAGATCATTAAGATTCAACTATTTTAGAAGTCATTATACAAACTGGCTTTTTTTCCCAGGAAGGGCAGCACATACTGTAGTCAATGAAAAATATCTCATGGTGAGAGTTGTATTCCCTCCATCCCAAAAAAAAGTCCATCTTTCCTTATTTGTCCATCCCAAAATAATAGTCTTATTTCAAAAAATAGCAACAATTTTAGTGTAATTTTGAGAATGGTACAAGATACAATGGGACTATTTTGTGGGGACGGAGGGAGTATATGATTTGGCTTTAAGGTCTCCAATACGAACAAAAGCACCACAAGGATGTACACAGGTAAGGTGAACTAATAGCATAGCTTATCTGCTATACAAAATTAAAGGTCATATTGGTGTTGAAGGCTAAATGAAGGTCATAAATGAAGCTTAAAAATGGACAATGTGAGGATGCATAAAAGTGCAGAAGATATAATAAATTGTAGTAAACCTAAAGAGCATGGTCACGGCTAAGAAATAAGAATCATACCTCCACCCACAAGCATATCCCTGTTGAAAAAATGCCAGTGTAAAGTGCAGGTATCCAAGGAAATGCCACCATCCAATCCCAGAAAAGTGTCCAAGTACATAATGATGGATCGAAACCTTGGATGCCCCCGTGTCCAACGAAATACCATATAGCAGAGCACAGTGCAACGACACACACCTGAGGTTATAGGTAGAAATATGCAAGGGCTAAATTTTAGTTGGATCATATAATTTTTACTGGATGTTAAAAAATTTACAGAGGAAGCTGGGCAGGTAGCTCATTCTTAAAGTATGAACTAACCTCGTAGCCCAGAAGTGGTAGGAAGTTCTCTTTGTCAGTGCTTCTTGATATATGTTCAGTTCTTAGCATGTGAATACCAAAGAATACTGCACTCAGAAAGTTCAACAAATCACCGACCTGGAATAGATTTAAAACCCAATGTTGATAGTATCAGTTGGTCACACATGTTAAAAGCCCAAAAATACTTTGTGAGGAGATTTATTGTTCATGCCTTCTCCATTATGTGCTACAAGTAATATATTGATGTAAAACACCGAAAACTTACAGAACACTAACATTTGGGGGTGTTCCACTGCATTCAAGCATTCCAACTCCAATAATCGACACAAGTGCTCCCAACCAAGTAAGGGAGGGAACTACTGCTCCTAGCATACCATCAATCAAGGGAACCACAATAACCTAATTAGGACATCAACAGATCATCAACTACATTTTCACAAAGCTGGAATGATCGAGTTTAAAGAGAATGGATTCAGAGCTTCTTACAGTGAACATAGAAAGAAAAGATGCACGACCAGCATCAGATGTAAGCAGTCCAAGTGCCTGCATAAGATAGCCCAAACTGACCCACAGGCCCAATTCAATCCCTGCATTGCGGGTCTGAACATCACCTGGTGCTCGAAATACAAATGGGATGAACGGAATGGCTGTAAGGGCGAATCTCACAACAGTGAAAGCTGCCGGATCCATTATTGCCTCAACCTCTTTCACAACTGGTATGTTGCTCGCTGTGATAATGCACAATAATGTTAACATGTGAACCACAAGCAACTGAAAGTTTCAGTTTATTACACAATAAGGATATAGTTGATCAATCAACAGTAACTGCCCCAGTAAGTGTATGAACTAAGGAAACTAGCTTAAACAAATGTTGGCTGATGACCCCATCAAGTTGTTGCACACAGAGAGATGTTTATTAATCTTTAAGAAAGAAACAGCAGCACCTTGGGAAAATAAGTGAACGCCTTGAGAAAGAAGCGAATAACACTATCATTGTAATGCTCAGGCTGAGAGTTTTCCATATCGATCATTCACACTATTTATCTGATTATAAATTCAAGGACTCTATGTCACAGCCGAAACACTAAAAGAAAGATAAGACTTTTTCCAGCACTAATAACCAATCATGAATAGCATTCTCTTGTCTTCTGATGCTTGTAACCATCAAAACCACCAACAGCACCAAGTTTAGTTCACATTTGTTTCTTGAAAATCAGCTTGAATTTTAGCTCATATCCATTGTGATTTCTTATAGCATATCAAGCAGTGTAATTCAGAAATATGGAATAGCACGGTTATAAGCTCATATCCATCGTCTAAGTTCTTGCACGAGAAAGTACACTTTACACTATGCTAAACCTTTCACTAATTTGAGGCATCTTTGAGCATTGTCTATTGATTACCTTCTTCTTCTTTTTTGTCGGTACATGCATGACTAATTACACTTTGCAGTCTCCGAATGAGCCTTATTTATTGATGTCTTCCCAGTTGCTAATACAAGTCATATCATGGGGCACATTTGAGCTTATTAAATAAATCTTGGTTCTAAGCTTGCTAGTATGTAATGGCTTCCGGATGATATTCCTGCATGATAAAACTACCCTCAAATATTTCTCCCCTCCTCTCACAAAGATAGCAATATCTCCCTCTAACATACATAGTTGACAAAGGGAGTAAATAAGAAAATGGTAGTGACCCCAAATTGTTTGATTTATTTTGGGGACTTCCCAAAAGCGGGTGTCAATTTTTATTAGTTTTTCTTTTTTTTTAATTATAGAAGAAATTCTTCTAGAAAGTAGAGGAAGGATATAAAAATGGCCGACAAGGAATCCGCCTAAAAACTACATAGCTGAACATAAGCAAAATAGAAACCAGACTAGAAATAGCTAATGTAACGCCAGACTAGAAATAGTTAATGTAACACTCCACTCGAGTACCAAACTAGATTGGCTAGAGAAAACTCTCGAAAAGCTCCAAACCTCAGCCCCCATAAGGAAGACCGAAAGGAAATCCTCTCCCACATATGAGGAAAAAACAGTTTGCGATCCCTGAAAAATTCGAGGGTTCCAATTGATCCAAATATTCCATAGCAAACTGAACATGGGACAACTCCATAAGATTGAGGCACCCTTAGTCTGACTGAAACCCCAACGTCGAAGCACATAAAATTCACAAACTATTTGAGGGATGATACAACGATCACCACGTACCGCAAACAAAAAACACATTAAACGCTACGCCACCGGACAATGCAAGAACAGGTGCTCATGAGTCTCACCGCATCCCTTACACGTTACAAACATCCGGGGATAAGGCCTTAATTGGCTTGGGTCATTGTCTCCCGTCATTTGTATTCAAATGACTGAGAACCACAGACCAAGAAAAAAACTCTATACTTGAACGGAACATTGGATTTCCAGATGAAGCTATATAGAGGGAATTGGTTTAATATTTGGGATTGAAGAAGAAACTTGAAAAAATACTTCACAGAAAACATAACAGATGTCTCTTGAATCCAAATCCTGATCGAGATGATTAGAAGGATGGAAAGAGGATACATGGACAAGCAAGTTTCCAGCAGAACAGATTCTCTGTCATTTGGACTTCTATTGAAGTGAAAATCTCAAGAGAATATGTCCCCCTTCCTAATAAGAAAGGCTGAAATAGGAGTATCATGAATATTTGCGAGACAAAGGATCAAGGAAAAGATACTTTAAGAGGCAAATCTCCTATCCACAAGTCCTCCCAAAAACGAAACATGTCCCCACCTCCTAGCTCAAAACGGATATTAGGTCGCAAAAGATGAGAGCAACTGTGAATAAAGTTCCATGGGCTTGCATGTGGGAGGGATGTGCCAATAGAGATGTCTCATCCTTTCCTGCGAGTACCACTAGCCAATAAGAGATACGCTCTTGAAAATCAGGTTCCCAATGCCAAATACCCCTTCCCCCTTCGGCCTACACACTACTTCCTTCATTTCAAAATATAAGAGCTTTTAGGGTGCGTTTGGATGGGTGATTTATTGATTTGGTTTTTGTGTTTTTGTAATCATTATAGTAAAAAGTAAGAGAGAGAGAGAGAGAGAAAAAAAAAAGTGTGGGACCAATGAGAGAGAAAAATCAAAAATCAAAAAACCTAGATGAAAACTACCTTAGAGTTTTTCGCACAATTAAGGAATGCTAAAATAAATGTATATTTTTATTTAATCACCCAAATTACCCTTCCCCACTTTATATAGTGCGATAAATAGTTAATAGTATTCCCAATCACGCACATCCTATGCATTAATTGTGAAATAAGAAGAAGGTATCTAATAAGAGCAAAATTGGTATAAATTCATAAATGTATCTTGAAAGTGGTAAAAGACCTTATACTTTGATACCAAAAAAAGAGGCCAAAAGGTCTTATATTTTGAAACCAATGGAGCCTTGGTCCTGAAAGGATGCTTGCCAGGCTAGAGTGGAGGGGGGGGGGGGTATGATTCGCAAACCTTGCTGTTACCTCAGAGGAAGCATTTAAAACACTTAGTAATCACTACAGTCAAGGTTACCTCTATACCAGATATTACCTTGAACTATTGCAGTAATGAAGAAAATATAAGATTAAAGCAGTAAGAAAGTAACGTAGAGGTTGATGAATTTTGACATTATATTTATTTATGTAAATGGAGCACTTAAAAAAATGTTTTATTTTGCATTTTTGAAAATAAATCTTGCACCACCAGGGACAAAATCCAGAACACACCATTGCCTCTAGGCTTCACGAAATTTTGATAGCTAGTTACTTGGATTTTATCTAGACTATATTCGTGATGGAAGCTAACGGGCTCAATAAGATAAGATGTGAGCAATACGGGACTGCATTCTAGATCTGGAACTCCTATTGTAACAATCACCATATTTATGCTTGTTTCCCTAATTTGATCAATGTTTGATTTGAGTTCAGTTTCCCTAATCTATATTGAATTTCTTTCCCAGTAGTTTGATGAAATTACTATAAATCACGGCCCTAAAACATAACAATAAAAGAGTTTGAGCATCCGGATAGTGGTAAGAACACAGGGCATAGAAATCAACAACAAGAAAAGAATATTCACCAAAAACCTGGGAAACCAACTAGGAATTTCCTAGAGCATAGGCAGATAAACCAGGAAAAATGCAATTTATCACCACCCATGTCAATATGTCCGGCAATCCAAAAAATGTGTTCTTTACATAGTTTAACCAAAACCACATAAATCACAATCATAGCAAATGTTTCAATTTTATTTTATTTATTTATTTTATTTTATTGCAAATACACTCATTTTAAACACACTTCGGAACCGATGCAGTTCGAATATCAGCTGAAATTATCTGCAGTTGAAGAGCGTACGGCAAAAAAAAAATTTACTATACACATCTATGAATAAAGCATGAGAAATTTTATTTTAAAAAAAAACACACACACACACAAAACGAACAAGAAAGTAAAATAAATAAAAAAATCAACTTTGAATTGAAAAAAATAACAGAACATGTTACCGTAAATAACAGTAATGACATTGAGCAAAATAATGCTCCGAACTTTATTCGAGGCGAAAAGTATCCTCCGCCATAAAGCGCGCTTCCCGAACAACGATTTCAAACTCAAATTCCTCCTACTTCTCTGCACCGATTCACTCCGATTTTCGCTATCCGAGTCATCGGCAACAGTCGGAAACTGCAGTTCCGGTTTCCTCAATCTCTTGCGTACATTTTTAGGGCCGGCGTTGCAAGACGATGACGTAGAAGGAGATGGAGAGCTGGAGAGGAAAGGGGAGAGAGGAGTGGTGCTGTTTCGGTGAATAATAAGAAAAGAAGGGGTAGAATGGTAAGAAGAAGAATTCGTTGGAGATTCGGTTGCTGTTATTGTGGTAGTCCATGGCCATCTCGATGGCAATTGTGTCGCCATTGTTGGACAAGCACTTCAGATCACTTCACCTCGCTTCAGTTTTACTTCTCTCCCCGAGATATGAATGTTAAGACAAAGCGAACCGCATCAAACAAGATACAAAAATATCTAATGGAATTAATTTTATAATTTCACTTTATGTGCACATGTTGTACATGTTCAAAACGAGTAATGTTTTATACTCCTTCCGTTTTGTGAAAATGATATAAAGTTCTCACAACTCGAGGACAAAGCGGAGGGAGTATATATATAATTAATAAATTTTATATTAAAGTATTGTACATTATAATTAATATAGAATATTTTAATATATTTTATTGATTTAACTATTTATTTTTTCTGTATATTTGGTTTTGTCCATGAATACCAATGTGTACGGACACAAAGCATATTTTTTTTATTAAATATATTATTTAAAAAATTAGAGAGCTCTAAAATAATT
>JAOTQG010046520.1:0-14829 GCA_025631175.1 Iris virginica
TTCTACTCTCATCTTTTCCGTCTCATCAGTTTTTCTTCTTTCTCTAGCTTCTCTTTTACAAAAGTAATTTAATTCTTTCACAATAAATGTAAAAAAATAAATAAAAAACATCTATCTTTTTCAAACAAAAAAAACTAAAACATAAAAAATTGCAACAAAAAAATATATACGAACCCTTAATCTATAGTATAAAAAAATTTAGTAGGATTTACTCTCAATAAATAGTGACTTTTTACTTTTTAATTCTAATCATTCATTATACTTTAATTTAATAGCTTAAATAAACAGAAGGAAAAAAACAGCAATCGCACGAATAACTACACGCATGGAAAAAGGACCGACTGCCACTCCCCTCTCCCCCTCTCTTAACTTTTTCTTTTATTTTTCCTTTTTAACAATTACTCCCTTCTCTTTCCATTTTTTTATACACACCCATATTTTCTTTTGAATTTAATTTCTATTACCATAAATAATTTCTATTTATATTACTTAATATAAAAAATATTTTTGTGTTTAATAAAAAAAATTAAGCAACGTGTCCTAAGATACAAATTAACACTAGTATACTATACGTACGATTTTCCTCCACCATTTCTTTCCCACACCTAACGGAGCCTTTTAGAAAAAACAGAAACACGGTCAATTCCGCTTCCCCAAATCGGATCCAAGTCACGGAAGTGGCCAATTCAGCAATGCCGCCGCCGGAACCTTCTCGAAGATTTTCTTTTTTCGGCATCGGAGGCGGCGGGCGCGGCGGCGATACAAGGAAAACCGATCCGGTGCCGGCGCCGCCGTCTCTGAAGCTACAAACCGATAAAAATGTATACAGACCTGGTGATCCCGTCGTTATTACAATTGAGATTCGAAATCCGTCGGACGCGTGGTCTCTGTTAGTAGATAAACTCAGTTTTGAGACTAAGGGGATTGAAAAGTTGGATACGCAGTGGTTCGCGACTCAGAAGCCGTCTCCAGCTGAGTCTAAGCACAAGCGAGGTTCAAAATTTCCATCTCAGCTGAAATTCTACTCTCCATGCATGTGCTTATGTGAATATAGAGAAATCAACATTGATGCACAACACGAATTAGCAGTTTTTGCTTTAATTTAACTCAATGCTTGTGTATAATAAGCGAATGTAGAGAAATCCACATTGATGCCAAAAACCTGAACGCCTTTTGTTTGGGCCTTGTTATAGCTGAGATCTATTTATTACTAGTACACAATTTTTGTTTTTTTATTGATATATACACATTTGGTTGCATTCAAAAATCAGTTTTGTATATTTTAGAATAAGCATTGGCATATATTAGATCACTTCTCATCCTACATTTATTGTATTCTAAACTCAACTCAGCTAGCCTTTGTTCTAATTACTTGAAATCGACTTACATCAATAATTTTCCACCATCTAGGACTATCCATGCCTAGCCATCACATCACATAGGCCAGAGTCTTTTGTACTCCCTCCGTCCCAAAATGAGTCTCATGTTTTGACTTTTTTGGCCATCCAAATTAAACTTCCACCACCTTTTTACAAAAAATGATTTGTTGCCAATTTGTTGCCAATTTGTATTGATAGTTTACTTCACATTCATATAAATATTGAAAATTTAAGGACATAATAAATAACGTTAAATAGTGATTTGATAATATCTTAATTTGACTTTTAAAAAAGAATACAATCCAATCATTTTGGTTGAAGGAGTAGTAATTTGTATGATTGATGCCCGTGCTAACTTTGGTCTATCCCTACCCTTAACTCAATGTAGATTGATACCATCACATTAAACTTCCTAACGGGTGCATTCAAAAGTTGTGTTGTATTTGCCCAAATCATCTTAAGCAATTCTCTCCTATTTTTTATACTCTAGGAGCAAATTTTAAGGTCTCGCATTTGTTCGGAATGAAATTTATCTTCACGGGTTTAACCGCACATCCATCATCGCATTTCATCGACACTCGTTTTGTTAGCATGATCTTTTATAGCAGCCCAACACTCAAGTCCGTATAGTAGTGCGGGTCTAATGATCATCCTATGAAATTTTCCCCTACCTTGATCTCTATATGTCTATCACCTAGCATTCCCGGATGTAGTTTTCTTTTTCACTCAACCTACCATTTTGTTTTTCATGATATCATCTCCTACCGCTTAATCTTGATTAATAATCGATCATAAGTCTCGAAATTGTGGTCTTTATGGTCTTCACCATCTGGCCTGAATTCTCTCCATTAATACTCCTTTTGCCTCTGAAGTTACATGCTTGTTTTGCTCCTATTAATTTAAATCCTTTGATTTCTAAAGCTTCTCTTCACCCTTCTAACTTGTCATTGACTCCACTCTTCGTTCCATTGACTAGGACCATATCATCGAGTACTTGTTTGGTTAGGCCCGAACCATCTTGAGTGTACCTGATGGCGCATTGTGATGGATTCATTATGGCTGCGGTCTATTTGTCTTCATATGCTACTGTGTGTTTCACACCTGGTTGGTTGGAAATAGGTTGAAAGTGATATCTACAGGTTTCTTCTTCGACGAGACATTCTTAGGGCTGGTCGATATGGTCTCCACTCTGTAGAGGATTCCATCGGTCTGATTTCATTTAGCAAATGCCTTGTGGATTCTTGTTTTTTAAGTGAGGCCTCTTCCTTTTGTGTGTTGAAAATTTTCTATCAGTAAGGTGTTGTTGATTGGCTGAGGGAATGTAAGCTTGAGGTCTAGGTAGCTTTGTTGGCACGAGGAAGGTTAAGTTATTGAAACCACAGGTGTTTAGGTTAGAAAAAGGAAATCTGCAAAATTTTTTAACAATTCCAGGAGTTTGATAAGTAGGAGGTAGATGGTTCTTTATTGGGAGAATTACATTAATAGGAGGGCTCGGTTGAGGAAAATGTTGGAGGAGGTTCTATTGGGGTTCGTCGTGCGATGGCATAAAAGAGGTTCACTAGTTGAGGAAGGGGATTGGAGTCCTAATCTTTGCATAGAATGGCTTTAGGGGAGCATACACATTGTGCGAGTTAAGGAGCTCGGATTACACTTTTGGGAGGTATGAGGATCTAGGGGGATAGTTGAGCATGTATGATAATAATATCCAATGAGGAGGAGATCATTTTGAGTCCCATGGTTGAGATTCAACTGAAGTTCCATGACTAGACATTTTGTGATATCTTTCATTCATGGTGGGACATTATTGATGATAATGCTAATTATTGATGGATATGTTTCCAGACCACCAATTTGACTACAAGTGTTTACAAGATCATTGTCGTACTTTCCTTTGGGATGGTAATAGGTAGTACCATTTTGACACCTTCTAAGCATAGTGGATCAGGATTTGAATTAGAGGGGAAAAAACTCCTCCTTCAAGTGGATTTGTGTATGGTAGGGTGACTTTGCTCAGAGAGGGAAGGCTTCAATCAGGATGGTGGACGTGGGGTGGCTTTCTTACCCTTTATTGTTGGTTTTAATAAATGGGAGCGTAAAACATGGAGTTCCTTGGTCCCTCTTTCTCTTAACCGTTGTGCTAGATGCTTTGTATGGACTTACCATGAGAGGTAAGTGTGTGGAGCTTAAAAGAAGGGTGTCGATTGATAGAGAGCATGTTGGGGTTGCTCACCGCCATTACATGCTAATGACACCATACTGTTCCTCTTTAATGTGTGATGGGTTGCATCATTACTAGATGACTCTTTTCCAAATTTGAGATTCCTCTAAGGGCCTAACAAGGTTTAACTTTATCAGATCACAGCCAGTATTTAACTGTCACATCACTTGTGAGTTATGAACATGAATCTACAAACTTTCGCGTAAATGCTAGGACGTTGCCCGTTGACCTGTTGCACCTGCCTTAGAATGTTGCAGTAGAGCAAGGGTCATCACATCTCGACTTGGGTGTGATGTCATTGATTGAGGTTCGTCTAAGGGGTAACACTTGTGGAGTAAGGTTTTGGTATCTGGTAGTGAAAAAGTATGTTCTAAGCGCCTTATGGTTGGAAGCACGTGGTCTCTCTCTTGGGAGTAGGGCTGGTACGCTTTATTTAATCGATATTTTCTTTCTCTCATTCACATCAATTACATTCTCTTTAGTCTAAATTATATTCAGGTCATTGTTGCCATTAAGCTTGAGGGGATCATGTGTCATTCCTTGTAGAGGGGACTAAAGGGCCACTTAATCTCTTTGGACACTGTATAACTGTTAAGCATTTAGGGTACTAGGCTCTAGGAATCTGGTTTGATGGCAATGATTATGGAGGTTCCACTTAGAGCCTCTTTCCCTTCTCACGCTGAAGTCATTTTTGAGGTTCATAGTTCATTTTCATATTTATTCCTTTCCCTTCTCACCATGAGGACAAAATTAGGTACTCCATGTAAGCATTCTGTTAACCTAAGATGCATTTGCAAACCCTTTTCCGGTCCTATTCTACAGGCCCACATGATCAAGAAGTCAGTTTGGTAAGAAAACGTTGCTGCATAACAGAACTTTTCCAAAAGGCGTAAATTGTTAATTCATGATGCACATGCTGTCCACTTGGGTGTTTCAATTTTTCTTTTTGTTGCTATTATTCTTATTCTTATTACTCCCTCCATTCTAAATTAAGAGTCTACTATTCCATTTTAGGGTGTTCCAAAATAAGTGTCCACTTTCATCTTTTGGAAACAAAAGAAAGAGTTTGGACCACAAAATTTTCATGGAACCATCAATACTCTTTGTGTCCAAACATTCGATTAGTCAAACACTTCTAACATTTTGTGCTATTCAAACCAAGACACTTATTTTAGAATTGAGGGAGTATTATACGACCTCCGTGATAGTTACTAAAGGCACGCCTAGGCTCAGGCACAACTAGGCGTAGCTTTGGAGCCTCAACTGGTGCGGGTGAGGCATTGTTCCGTAGGCGAGGGCTTACACGCACTTAGCCACAAGGTGCGAGCCTCAGAGAGGTGCGCCTAGGCACAAGGCACAGGGCTGACCACTCCTTCACCAAATTTAGACCTAAGTAGTGCGACTCTCGACCACCCTCATGCCTCCCTATTCTTTCTGAAGTCTCAAACCAGCCTCCCAATCAGTGTCTTCTCACTTACAACGAAGATCAGGAAAGGCGGTGACTACCGGCAATCTTTGACGACCCTTTCCGGTGCAGATAGGTCAACTTTGCCCATTTGGTTTTTTTCTTCCCTTTCTCCGTTCTTTCTTCCCTTGTTCTTCCTACTCCCTTGGACATTGGATTTCATCCCTGTTTTTTTTTTCCCTTGCTATTTTTAGTTTTGCAGCGAGTTTTTTCTTTTTCCCCTTTCTTTCTTTGTGTTTTTTTTGTTTTGTTTTGTTTATGAAGTTATTGTGTTCTCTTTGACATGATTAGGATTATGTAAAATGCTTATGCTGATATTATATAACTGTACAAGTTACATTTATGTCTAAGATCTTATTATAATTGCGTAGATTGAAATATATATATATGTATATATTTAGCCTTTTTTTTGGGCTTTGGCACTAGGGCGCCCGCCTTAAGCCTTTTGCCTTGGCCCCTGGTGCACCCTTGGCGCCTTGAGCCTTTACTAACTATGCCTCCATCCCACTAGAAGAGGGAAACTTTTTGGCTGTCCCATTTGACAAGGGACACTTCCCTTATGGGTCATGCCTTGTGTAATATATATCTTCCTTTTAAGGAATGGTTATGGGCCTCATATGTGGGGCATTTAAGGAAATAGCATATTTTCTACTCTTTCCTTGATTTGCGTGTATGGTCAAAGTGTGCCTCTTGAAGTGGGACCAAGAGAGTAGTAATTATTGTTTTATTCTACTGGCTACTGCAGGAATGTCTAATCACTATTACTTTGATAACCCTTTTCAGGTGAGTATGTTTTCATGGACTGCTCAACACCATCAATAGTTTCAAATCAAATTCTTTCATCAGGCACATCCAGAACATGTAAGTGACCATTTTCGCTTGACACACCGCCTGTTGCTTATAAAATATACTTGGATATGTTTGAATATTGTTAGCTTCTTTTGTATACAGCGTATCCTGCTTATTACATCTATCCTTTGTAATACTAATATGGCATTTTATCCACTCAAAAAAAAAAAAAAAAAAAAAGGGGAAAACAGAAGAAACTTGGAACTTGTTGGTGGTTAATGCATATTCATCCTTCTCTATTGCCATGTGGTATCCTTGACTTTGTATAGGGTGTGAGAAAAATTTAAACTGGTGCCATATTGCTGCTTTTAGATGATCACATAGATTAGTGTTTATCCTGTTTGATTTTATGGGTTTTATGCGTGTACTTTGGCTACTATACGAACTATCAAATCCTGGATACTTATTTGGGCTCAATGACTCACCTTCACTATTTTCTTGTTTGATAACTTTCATATGAAAGTGCATTCAACGAGTTTCTTTGATTCAGTTGGAAGTAGTCGTGCTGATTGTATCTATGAGTGGCACATAGAATTCATAGAAAGCAATGTGTATGTTCAAAATTAAGTAAAGAGAAGCACTAGAACCAACAAGTCCAAATTACTCTAATGATATCTCAGTAAATTTCCATCTGCAATCTACCTTCCAGAGTATTAGTTCCACCTTTATTTCTCTCGTCCCTACGGATGAGTGTTTGATGTGGTCTTGGATTTTAGACTGATTGGCTTGTTGATGTAGGTAAAGTGTTGGCTGGTGGTTAGGCTTTTGGGTGAGACAATGTCCTCTTCTTAGAGCGTGTTTGTTGGAGATCATCGGATTCTTGATGTGACTTTAGTGGCTAAAAAAGTTCTAGAGGATGCTTCTTAGAGGAGCAGACTAGTGGTGCTGATTAAGATAAATTTTTAGAACGCATATGATTAAGTCACTGATGGGTTTTTGGACAGGGGGATGCAGCATAAAGGTTTCAGGTATGGATGAAGTGGTTTCACTGGTGTCTTAAGTCTTGCTGTGGTAATGAATGGCGAGCTAAAGTCCTTCTGTTCTTCTATGGTCGGTTATAATAATAAAGTCTCTTTCCCTGTCCATCTGCATGCTAATTGTTGATGTTTTCAGTAAGTTATCGTGTTGGGCATCTGAGATGGGGATTTTAGTGAGTTGCAGGTTTCAGGATTCGAGGGGTATTTAAATTGCAGTATGCAGATGATAAGAAATTGTTTTTCCTCTTCTAATAATGCTCGTTAACTTAAGAATTGATTACATTCCTTACTATTTCGAGAGGATTTCAGGCCTTAATATGACTAAGTCTACAATCAGGGATCAATTGATTTTGACTGACTTCAAAGTTTTTCTTCGTTGATGGGTTGTAGAGTGCACAATTCTCCTTTTCCGTACCTTAATTCCTCTAAGCGACTTGCCTTGGAACCCTTTTGTGCACTGGCTGGCTAAGTCAACTTGGAGACTCCACTTGAATGAGCTTGATTTGTCTTGGCTTGACACCCCTAAGTGAACCAAGCCAAGCCTCCATAGTAGCTCAATAAATCCTAGCCAATTAAGCTAAGCCTAGGACCGCTGGACTATGACTTGTGAGTTAACTTGACACGACTTGTCTCGAGTTAACTCTATTCGATATGCTTATTTATATTCAAGATTTTCCTGAAAACCCCCTTCTCTTGGGTTTGTAAAGCCTTTTGCGCATACTCAAGCCGTTCTGAAATTGATAAGGATTATGAGGCTTAAGAAATCTGAGATTTGAGAAGAAACTGTAGCCATAAGTGGTGGTGATTTTCAGGTCTCTCTCTCTCTCTCTCTCACACACACACACAGTAATAATAAAATAAGTTAATAACAACATAATACTAATCATTACTATTATTATCATATTTGTTTGGTCTTAAAGATACATGAAATCCAGGTCTCGGGCAAGAAATAGACGGAATTTGATCACTCAGTTCACTTATTGCTGCCGAAACTTACAAAGTCAGACTGTGGGGAAAGATTCGCCAAATCGTCAGGGTGGTGGTGGTGGACCATCTGGCTTTGAGAAGAGAGAATAACAAATGTGTTGGTTTATATTTGCTTTCCACTTCACTTTAATAATTTTATTTCTCAAAGAACGTGGTCATTTGGGTTTTGTGTGCAACAAAGTCATGTTGAGGTCTTAGCGTAGGCTTCAGCATCAGTCATACCGGAAACAAAATACTGGATTTAGAGTTTTTTTTTTCTTTGACCTAACGTCTAGGTGAGCTGAAACGAGCATTTGACTGAACTTGCCAGTAGCTCCTGAAGGGAGCGGAGTATTTATTTCTTCTCAAAGCTTGGCTCAAGCTTGTGAAGGTTCTACTCGACCAATATTTGGGCAAGCGAAGCTTGTTGTTGCCAAATACTCAACTATGCTCATCTTCACCCCTTTGGACGGCAAAGGTTCCCTCTAAAATTTGATCTTTTGTCTGATCTCCTGTCCTTGGCATGCCTTTAGCCACAATGGGTGCACTTTGTAGCGTACATTGCTGTGTCCAACCCATCATGTTAGAAATTAGATGAGGGGAAGGGGATTTTAGCTGTCATCTAGTGCAAAAAATCAGTACCTGATGTCTCACATGCTTTATGTTGCTCTGATGAACACCTAAAACTTACCTAATCTGATGGTCTTCAACGATCATGCTCTAGGAAATCTGCCCTTAGTGAGGGCGAGACCTGTGCTAGTAAAGTTTAGGTTTTGGTGTGGTTTGATGTTCGAAAGAATTCCATTTCTTCTTTTCAACAAGTGTTCTTCCAGTAAAGTTTCGCTATAAATCACTATTTTTTTGCAGATGTGGTTCGGATTCTTCTACCAAGCATTATACCCCCATCATACAGGGGTTCTACAGTTCGTTATTTTTATTACGTTAAAAGTTCATTATCTGGAAATTATCTAATTCTGGAGAATGAACAGCCTCATGGAGATTCAATACGGAACATTGCTGAGCTGGTTCGTTTCCCAGTCTTAAACTTGTACTTGAGTGCTTCTTTTTTCACTAGAATGATAGAATCTTCCTTCCACATTAAGTGTTGCTCAGCTCAATCTATATTTTGGTGGACCTGTCTAATCTGCAGCTATGGGCATGTTGTCTTGTTCTCCATTGTTTCCACATGCATCATTGTATTGCCTAATTGATGATCATATATGATGGTTAGCGTGGTGGTTCTACATGTATATCACAAATCTCAATTGTGTCCGAAATTAGTCTCTGCAACTGTGATTTGTGAAAGTAGGTTTTGAATAAGGAAAGAAATACTGCCTTTTGAGTTTCACTTTTGCATCAGAAAGGAAATTTGGCTTTTGCTGTGTGATTTTTTTTTTGCTGTGTGAGTCAGTTTATAGATCTGCAGTATTTCTTTCTGCATTCATCCTCTTTCTTCCACACGAAGATACTGTTTTATGTACTCCTGATGGGTGAGGGTAGTAATTTTTTAAATAAATAAGTTATTTATTAGATAAAAGAACAAAAATACAAAATGGTCTGACCGTCTGAGAGCCTGACCATTGGAGTGCTCAGAGCTACTACAAGGAAGAGACAAAAATTAAGTGGTCCTAACATATGGAGTGCTATTTGGATCTAGAAGGGTAGGTTCCTTTCACAACAGAAGGAAGAGCCGAAACTACCAAAAAAACTCTTGTTAGAACCTTGCAGGCAGTCATGATTTACTAATGAGTCGGCAACCAGAGTTAGGTTCCGGATAGCACAGTGCAAAGTGAGGTGAAGCTTTTCTATGAGCGAGAAAACATGGTTAGTAAAATGCCAACATTTCCAAGGGACATCAGCATCTTTTTTCAAGACCTGGGAAAGAATTTGAGAATCTGTTTCCACCAAGAAATCCTTGTAGCCATTTGTATCTAGCCAACAAACCCCTTGATAAAGAGCTCTAGCTTCAGCTAGTGTGTTAGAGCAATTTCCAAAAGAAGAGGAGAAGGCATAAATAAGACGACCACGTGTATGTCGCGCAATACCACCACCCCAGCCTCACCCGGTTTTCCTTTAGAGCATCCATCACAATTGAGTTTAATAGAACCCTTTGAAGGTCTTTCCCAAACAAACAATGGAAGGTGAGTGGTGCTTAATTATACTTGGGAAGAGTCCAAGACTTTCTGAATTTAATCTTGACACACAACGAGAGGGAGGAGTCCAACCTGCTTCAGGGAGAAGGCTTTGTAATTCATTTCGAACAGCTTTAACGATGGAAGCCACATTACTGTTTCTAGCTTTCCCTCATTCCCAAAAGACGAGGGACGGTAAAAGAATGTGATAGAAGTCCTTGGAAGAGCTGCTTATCCACCAAGAGAAGCACCATTGATGCATAGAGTTACAAGAAATGTGAATGCCGCAAGCGGAACCGAAATGGTTCCAAACTGATTGTGCTATCAAACTGTTGAGAAAGACATGAACAAAAGTCTCTGAGTTCCCTTCTTCACAACAGATGCACTGAGAAGCTAGGGGGATACCTTTAGACAACAAAGCCTCATCAATAGGAAGCTTGCACTTCAACAACCGCCACATAAAGACACTAATTTTTTTAGTCAGATGCTAGGATCAGATAAACTTAGCCGAGTGGGAGACATTTCCTTTAGTTTGAACCAAGTGCCAACAGATGTGAGATTGAAAGAGCCCGAAGAAGAAAGATCCCAACAAATAGAGTCTGGCCTGTCACTAATAGAAATTGCTTGGGAGTAAACTTCAGCATAAACTTGGGTGCCTAAAGTGTGCTTGAAACTAAGGTTTAAGGGTATTTGCATTAATTTGAAACAGCTCTGCAACTGCAGAAACACATGGGATGGAAGAATCAGAAAGCTTATAACCCCAAAGCCAACGTTCATACCACGGATAGCAGCTACCTTGACCCACCAGTCAAAAAATATGTTCTTCAGCTAACTTGCTGAAGGATAACATTCTCTTCCAAACTTGCAAACACCCGAGGAAGTAGAGAGAGAAGGATGCAAAGTAGGACAATATCTTGCCATCATAAACTTGGCCCAAAGACTATCTTGCTTCCGCAATTTCCAACAAAGAGTGTGAAAGCTCAAAGCTTACATCATATCTGTTACACGCCGAATACCAAACCCCCTTCATCAGTCGGTGTACAAGTAGTCCAGGCAATCCAATGAGAGCTTTTTTGCTGCCTTCAATCTGATTCCAAAAGAAATCAGAAAACATGCGCTCAATATGTTTGATGACCGAGGTTGGGGGATCTAAAAACAGCCAAGGTATAGGTTGTGACAGAATGAAGCACATACCGGATAAGAGTTAATTTTCCTCCAGCACTTAAAAGATGACCCATCCAACCTGATAGCTTTTTTTGAAGCTTGCTGATAAGAGGGTCAAAAATCTTCTTTGTCTTCCTTCCGGCATAAAGCGGACAGCCATAAGTGGTGGGGAGAGAGTGCACTGAAAACCAATAGTACTGGCGATGTTAGAAGTACGGACTTGAGACAGCTTGGAAGAAGCGATGATGCAGCTTTTGGACTTGTTTATAAGTTGACCAGATTTCTGTTCATACTGATGCAAGAGTTTTTTGTGTGCACAAACAGAGGCTTTACTACCAAAGATGATGATGTCATCAGCAAAAGCCACAGGTTTGAAACAAATGGACAACCACTGCGAGTATAGTAGCAAAACCTTCTATTCTGATGATGCAAATGACATAGATTTCTACCTAAGCCTTCTGCTGCAATAACGAAGAGGCTAGGGGACAGGGGATCTCCCTGCCTTAAACCCCTTGAAGAGCGAAAGAAGCCTGTAGGTTCTCCATTAAAAAGAATAGAAAACCATTGATCAGAAATAATCAGCCACATTTGATCAATGAAAACCTCATGGAAGCCAAATTTCCTAAGAACTTTAGTGAGAAAAACCCACGAAATGCTATCAAACGCCTTGGCCAAGTCTAGCTTATGAACCCAAATTGGAACCACTGACATTGTTATTAATATTTTGCATCAACTGGTCTTGAGTTTCTCTGACTTTGGTAAAACCACTCTGATTCAAAGAGATTATACGAGGAAGAACTAATGATTATCTGTCAGACAAGAGCTTAGAGACAATCTTGTTACAGAAGTTGCACAGAGAAATGGGCCTGAGAGCCTTAAAAGAGGTAGGAGATGTGACTTTAGGAATTAAGGCAATTAACGCAAAAAATTCACTAGCAGCCTCAAATAAATCCCCCCCTATTATCTCCCAGCAGTGAGAAAATAATTTCCCCGGGAATTCATTGGGGCCTGCGCCTTTCTCTCCATTCATTTTATCAATACAGAGTTTGACCTCTTTCTTGCATACTCGGAAAAGCAGTAAGCGTACCATTTTGATCAGTCGTAATAAGAGAGGGAATGCAATCGAGAATAGAATCATCATTTGAGATCTCTTCAGCCACAAGTTGGTGCTTAAAAAATTCAGCGGCACCTAGCTTTGATTGCTCAGGGTCTGTTATCCAATTGCCTCCAGAGTCCTGAATTTTATTGATTGCTAGTTTCCTCCGAGTTTGCTGAACAGTAGAATGGAAAGGCTTGGTATTGTCATCTTTGATCCATCTTAAGTGAGATTTCTCCTTCCCAAATTCTTCCTCATCTTTTAGCCGACAGCTTGTGCTTTGTACAGATTTTGTCTAGCTTCTGGTAACCTATTTTCCTCATAGATAGCTTCCAACTGAAGAACTGTATTTTCAGCTTTGTTAATGTTTTGGAAGATGTTCCCCTATCCTTCTCTGTTCCAAAATTTTAAAGCTCGTTTGACATTCAAAAGTTTTTCCACAAAAAGAATACATGGGTCTACCTTGTACTGGAATAGCCCAAGCTTGTTTGACCACGTCCAGGAAGGTATGATGACTAATCCAGACATTAAGAAATCTGAACGAAGATGCCTTGATTTGCCCTGAAGTTGAGATAGAGACTAGCAGAGGAGACTCAAGAGTGACCAGAGCATGTGCGGTTGAGATGTTTAACTTCAGTGTTAGCAAAGGCATTGCGCCAGGCTTGATCACAAAAAATTCTGTCTAAACGCTGATAAATGAGAGTACCACCATCTCTCTTGTTTAACCAGGTGTAAGCACTTCCAGAGAAACCGACATCGAAGAGACCCGCTGCAGCCATAGAAGCAATAAAAGAGCACCATTACGCCCAACGATTGCCTCCTAACTTCTCGAAAGGATCGATAACAATATTAAAGTCTCCACCAATTAACCAAGGCACATGTCAAGTAGCACGCCTATTAATTAAGTTTTCGCAAAGGGGAATCCTGTCTTCAGAGTCACAGTTTGCATAAATAAATAAGAGCTGAACAGCAGTATCCCCAAGAAAAATGTGAAACTGAAAGGGTAACGTGTTGGATCGGTTTCCCTCAAAAATATAGCCATCCCTGGCCCTCACATCAATCTCACAAAAGAGAGCAGGTGAAAGCAGACTTGGAAAGGACCCAATTTGAACTATTAATATTGGAATAGCTAAAATTAAAGTGAATACGTCTCTGCAAGGCGAGAAGTTTTCGCAAGAGAGCTTAGGTTCAAAAAAAGCAATCATGGTAATTTTATGAACACGAATGAGATGCTTAAGCCTACTGATAGATGGCACGTTGCCAATGCCCTGCACATTCTAAAATAAGATTTTAACTATCATTGAGGTTTTACCAGTCTTCTTAGATCTTGTATTTCGGTCAGTAGGTTGGGGAGTCTTTTTCTTCTTGCGCGACTTATCTTGAGGTCTATCCACGGACATCCCC
The DNA here is from genome assembly GCA_025631175.1 of Iris virginica. NCBI lineage: Eukaryota > Viridiplantae > Streptophyta > Magnoliopsida > Asparagales > Iridaceae > Iris > Iris virginica. Next base: position 13,651 of record JAOTQG010046520.1, read on the forward strand.
TCCTGCTCACTAGCCTTGGTGTTGCAATCAGTTGGGAGAGAAATTTGGTTGTTTCTTTTCATCTTCTTTGACACAAATATGAATTCTTGTAGAACAACATCTTCCGAGAAGTTACTTCCTGCATCATCCTCGCAATCAACAAGAGCAGCATATGGGTTCTCATGGATTAAAACATCATGATCATTCTCCTGTGTCCAATCATCATCCACCTGTTCCTTTTCTCCAGTTTTGGAAGTCTTTCCGTGGTCGCTTCTTTTGCTGCAATTTTGAGTTTCCCCTTCATCTCTGTGAGCAGTTTTTTCAGAGTCATCATCTGGTTTAGCGGTTTTATCATTCACCTCGGTTGCTTCCATAGAATATTCGACTTCAACAACGTTCTTCACCATATGGTTCAAAACTGGATGAGTTTGAGTATCCTTGCGAACGGAAACCTATGTTTGCATCATTAAGGTTAACCAGCAGGTTTTTTTTTTTTTTTGTCAGGTTGTTTGGATGTATGATTTTGGGATGGAGCGGTGGTAGGATTGTTAGCTGAGGATGTAGGTTGTTGGTAGGGCTTTTAGCCTTGCATGCATCAATCGAATGCCCTTGCCTCATGCAATGTGTGCAATATTTTGGCAGGTCTGCTTAAAGAAGCCGTAGGACTGTTGGCCGTGAATGGTTTCCCCATCATGCATCTTATGAGCCAAACCCCCTCCCCCCCAAAGATGATGTTCTGCAATTTTTTTTTCCTTTTATTTATTTATTTATTTATATAGTACATTTTTGGCACCCACTAAAGTCAAATTCCAGGTCCGCCACTGGCCATAGGATTAGCAAAGTCCCCATTTTCGTCTTAGCATAAACCCTTCACTTTGCATATCTTTTTGGAGGGTGTCAACATGTATTGGGAAATGTGTTTTGGAATTTGGTGCACGTGAAAAGACACATTGGAATAGTCAAAGAGTGGTTGATTGTAATTGATTCAAATGCACATCTTTCAGAGTCACTTTACCCTCCAAAAAGTTAAAAATAATTTAGAAGCGACTGGCATTTTGGGAAGAAAAATCAGGGGAGATGTCTGATTGCTTACAACTAAAGTGGATGTTAAATTGACCCACTTATATATATATATATATATATATATATAGATAGATAGATAGATAGATAGATAGATAGGGGAAGCTATTTTGCCCTCTT
>JAOTQG010046631.1:0-14826 GCA_025631175.1 Iris virginica
TGTGTGTGTGAGAGAGAGAGAGAGAGAGAGAGAGAGAGAGAGAGAGAGAGAGAGAGAGAGAGAGAGAGAGAGAGAGGGATGATGGTGTACGTACGTACGCGGTACGTGCATGTGTACATAATATATATGGACTTTTGAGTGCTCGCTGGCTAGCTACGTACGGATTAATGATTATTAGTTACTACTATAAGGTTGGTTGGATTCAATGGAGCTGCATGGCAACTAGGATTTGGGATAAACCGGACAGTCTCATTTGTAGGTCCATGTACTCGGACCGGAGTATGTCTGTCTCGGTTTGTACATAATGTGATTGCTGTCCTAGCAAGCTCAACCGGCTTTTCAACTCCCGGTTCTCCATTTTCATCCGGTTCACTTGATCGTTTAGCTTCTCCATCTGCCTCTTCTTTCGCTGCCTAGACCGCCTGGCGGACTCCCGGTTTGACAACATCCGTCTACGCTTCCTCTCCTCTACTGAGTAAACCGATGATCGGTTCACTTCCGAACCGGAGCTAGAATTGAGAGGTGAATCGGTTTGATCAAATAGAGACAAAAGTTCATGGATTTCATCAGGAGTGAACTGACACTGGACCGGTGGTTCTACAATCATGGTTGGAAGTGGAATTAGTAGAGACATAGGCCGGCGGTTTCTAGTTGAACCGGAGGAAAGGAAAGAGGGAAGGAGAAAAGGGAATAATGGCAGTGTAAGAGCGTCGTATTTAAAGAGGTGGTGGGTGGTGGGAGGAGGAGGAGGCGGAGAAGGAGGAACACGTGGGACCCATAAAGCATTCCAGGTTTAAGAAAATTGAGAGGTACTATGGTCATAAATTATTTTTTACTGGCTTGGGAGCTGACACGTATTATTATAGAAACAGAAGCAAAATGTGTGGGCTTTTTTATAAATGGACCCAGCAAAAATTAGCTTAATCACGAAGAATCAGCTAAAGAAAGAAAGAACAAATTAGACTACCAGATTTGGATCGATTGGGAAAAAGAGAGTTCAGAGGGAAGTCATGTCATGTGGTCACAAAAGCTGCAGTGTAGTACTAGACTCAACTATTTATTTTCTCAGTGTGAACTGCTACCGACATACCCACCCATCAATAAATCAGTAAAGAAATACTAATCTCTATTCTCAAATACACTTTAATTTAAAAAAAAAAAAATATATATATATATATACACGCGCGTAGGGATTTATTCGATTGCAATCAAAAAATGTAAATCGTACGCAACACTGTGAACAATAAAATTTATTTTTTGACTTACAATTATATTTATGGTTCATGTGTAAATATTTATATTTTACAGTTAATATTTATGATTTACAGTGTTTTTTAACGATGAAATTTATATTTATGATTCACAATTATAGATTTTTTTTAATAAATATAATCTTGTCAGAAATTTTCTTATGATTAAAAACACGTTAATGGCTGAGGACATTAATATTTTGTTATTAAAGACCTCATTCTGAATTTAAATTCAGATATCTCTCCTGAATCATCAGCATCAGCGCTGAATCTCAGGAATTGTTGAAATGTGGGTGGGTTTAATCCTCTTACCACTGCATATATATGTATAAAGTTGTGTGGGATCAAAAGGTCTAAAAACGGTTGGTTAAAAAATTGCAAAATGTTAGGTACCAAACAGAATCAATTTCCTCCTGGAAGGACAAAAGTGAATCTATATTTTATTTCTCTCGTAGCAGGAAAAGAAATTTATTGAAATTAGTAGACAGATAGACAGACAGACATAAATATTGCATTGAGGGGAGGAGAATAGATTCCTTTTTTTTTTCCTTCAGGTTCTTAGGAGGAGGGTTAGATTTGAAGGTAGTTTTCTGTTTTGTCAGTTAGTTTCCCTTTGGGAGGTAAGGGGCGGGCCCTTTAAGCATGTTACTAATAACAAGAGTGGGAACCAAACATGCGATGACCATGAGAGGTTCATCTCCTCTGCTGATTATCTCATATTTCTCTACATACTTAACTTGGAAGAATACATTCTTAGTGGCTCCATGTGCCTTGCGGTTTTTCTTTTTTAGGTCCTGTTTTCCTTCCAACTTTTCATTCTTTTTTTGGTTGCTTTTCATACGTTTGAGTTTATCCATTGTTCATCTTCGATACAGGGAATATTCGTCACGATGGTCAGCTTCCAACCATCCTTCTCTCATATCATCAGTCATAAATCACAATGCAGAAAAAGGGTAAATACTACCATAGAAACAACAGCTTATCAACACCTTCAGATGAAGAAGCACATATACTTCACCGAAAACTAGTTCAATGCCACCAATACAGAATAACGAACCCTAGCAACACTTTACTGAACCTATGGAAAATATACATCAAGGTGTTTATACAACAGGTGATATGTGAACAACTGTTCATGCTTTTCCCAACACAATTTCATATATACAATTTTTCTTCAATGTGCTTCTCTTCCATGTGAAAGCCATATGCCTGTCTCTTTTTTGCTCTCAACTTTTCCTCCTCGAGATGGGAACGCTCTTTTTCCCAATTAAAAGATGAGATAAGAAAGTGCATTCGGCTTTTTTGCTTGCCTTGCATGTCCAAATAATCCTACAGGTTAACTGGTGGACCTCCCTGATTTCAACCACCAGAGAATAGGAAATTAGTAATCAGTTTAGCATGGTATATCCATTCCGCTAAAATACTTGGCTATTAAAGGTGTTCCTGGAAAGCTCAATTTATGTAGATGTAAAGGAAAGGAATAGCTTTACCAGAATCAGAAAGACCCGTCTTTAAATTAGCCTACCTTTGGCCTTGTTTGAAAACAGAGGGAGTTTCGAGACAAAACAAAATAAAAATTGCTGTGCATAGATTCCCATGTAAACAGCTAAAGCAAAAAATGAAGTAAAAAGGAAGAACTACTAAGCGCTGGTCTGATACACAATAATGATCATTCATACCATGCCTTTTTATTACAATTCTAATGACATGATATCTCTATCTCAATTCCGTCAATACACCTTTGGATGGTTGCCACATGTTCGTCATGCTCAAGTGGCAAACATCCAATCCAATGGTTCATGGAGAGAAATTGCGGGAATACGGAATGCAGAGAAGCCCAGTCTCTTAAATTCGCATCGAAGAAAATCATCATTGAGGTTGTATCAAACAAGCCCTAAGAAATGCGAGCACAGAGGGCAGGTTGACACAGGTGGAGTAAACGGACCAATAAAACTGAGAGTGAAATCCACTTTAGAAGCAGCTAGAAGGTACTAAGAGCACTAACATGTATGTACCACAGTCTCAAATGATTAAATACCAATTTGCATCTAGGTGCAACTGTTCCAAAACAAGGCCTTATTCTGACAGTTTAGCACATAAAATAGATGGTGATCTCACCTTGAACAGAAGATCATAAGCAATGCTTTCCCAGGGCAATGATACGGACATTAAGCAGCACTTGAGGGGAACCATCTCATCTTCTGAACTCCGTGAAGCAGCTGCGTAAGCATTCTTTGCTGCCACTTGTGCTACAGATGCTGCTTTTCGAACCATTGCACCAAATCCTCCCTTAGACATCGGAATGGGTGAGTAAGGGCCTGAATCCTCATAGCTTTGATCTGTAATGGCAGCAGTAATAATCATACAAGACAAGTTTTGCACTCAAGTGATACAATGCATAGGTGTAAGTGTGCAACAATTGTAAACCCTTGGCATACTACTACGCTTCAAACAAATAGCAGTAATGCATAGCATACATGAGCCTTCATGGGAATCTCACTTCGTTTTAAGCACTAACAGAGCCTTCCAGTGGAGTGATATAGAGAACTACTACTACGGTCAAGTGAGAAGAAGGGACTCGCTTCAATGTCATGTAGAAAAGCTAAGGAGAAGGAAAAGGAATGAAAAAAATGGAAGTGCATTAACTTTGAAGTGAACCCCAATGCAGGTGGAGATGAACATAAAAAGTGATCCGTTGGCCACTGATGAATTACAAGGTTTGAGACGAACTAGATAGAGCCCTGTTTTGTGAATTTATTATCATACAACAGTTGTAACGAAAGAAACAAATATGCTTTCATGATATCACCTGGTCACTAAGAATAAGTATGTTGTTTACCTACAACGCCAGAAACAGCTACCTCAACTTCCCCACGTCCTCCGGGACCTTTCATATATAGCCTATCTGTTTTACCAGGGGACTGCCCGATTGATAGAAGGCTACCGAATCCATGCTTCCCTGCTGTAAAAATGGAAAGATGAAATAAAAATAAAACATGTTCAAGTTAGATGCACATATTGTGCTGCGCATAATTTTACTAGCTACATTACTTTCTTTAGAAGAGAAAAGGAAGTGTGTGGTGGCCTTTGAAAAACATAAATGGTTATAAAAGCTGTTTTGAAAGTACACAAACTGAAAGATGTGAATTTTCTGCCTACAAAATGATATTGGCACAAATTCTTAGTAATTTTCTACCTCTAAATTTACCCTGGGTAAAATCCCTTGCAAAACCCTCAAAAAGTTTTTCCCTGGGTAAAATCCCTTGCAAAACCCTCAAAAAGTTTTTCTTTTAGAAGACTCTTAGGTTCCACGCACATATCAGTTGGTCGAGGGAAGTAGACCTATGGCCGGCTATGGCTGACCAAGGACAATCATCATTAACTAGCGGATAAAAAAAGAACCACGTTACAACCAAACCTACTCCTCTGGGCTTTTACTTTTTCCAGCTTGTTGTGAAAGAAGTTTTGTGGGATCCGGAAATGCACCAACCAAGCCAGACTGCCTTGAGCAACTCATATTAATATCTTTTTGAAATACTTCACATGTGCAGTAATGGGGGCTTTGAACGAACTTCCTCCCCTGCTTTTAGGCTTGCTCTCACATTGCCGCAAGATGCAAGATTGCTAGGTCTTTCTGTTTAATTTGATTTCCCTTTTTCCTTTAGGTTGGGGGGGAGGCAGGATTGGACGAAAAAAATTTAAGAGCATATACTTCATCCTTGAATAACCAAGTTCCGAACAGTTTTCATGGATATAAACTTTAAGTGAGTACCAGCGAGTTTGTAAAGACATACTTTCCCGCAGTGAATCATGTAACCAGTCAGATGGCACCATTTAAATACAATTCATGTGAATATATAGGATTATCCAGTTAGTTAGATTCCACCCAGCTCACTCCAAAAATGTAGCACATAAAGACTGATAATTGATCATACAGATAATTGATTTGCTAGGTAGACAAACATCATCCAAGGGTGACACAAGAAATTAACATTCTAGAGAAATTGATAGTCTGTATTGTTAATCCTAAGACGGTCCAATACAAGGTCATGATATGGCAACATTCATTTGTATCTTTCTGTATTGTGAATGTCCATGCTAGCATTGGTCTTCCCTTACCTGAGCTTGGAGGAGATTGATATCATCACATTTCCTAATGTGTGCACTAATGAAGCCTATGTTCTATGTGCCCAAACTAATTTAAGTGATTCTCTCATTTTATCTACAGTAAGAGCAACCGTTACCGTCTCCCATGGTTATTCATTATGCCTGAAATTTCTATCCACCGCAAATTCAAACCTCCTCATTTGGAGGCATTTAAGCCACAAAGCCCTCCCCACTACACAGTCCAAGTGAATCTACAATACGCAGCCAAGATCACTGCAGAAAGAATATGCAGTTTTCTTGAATATATAGCATGGCATTCAGATCAAGTTGAAGCAACTACTGTCTGCCCCTATTCACAATTCATGAAGCTGGTGGCAATAAACTTGAATAAAAGGAAAAAAAAAAAATCTATTTACCATCATATGCTTCCCGAACCATTTGATAGTTGACAAATCCAGAAAATAGAGTACGCTGCAATCAGGAATAATTAACAAGTCAAGATGATTGCCCATCCGAAGCTCATCCCCAACAGCGAGGTAAACCCAGAAATTGGTAAAGTTACAAAATCATCATATGACAATGAAACCTCAAAGTTTCAGTTTAAAACAAATAAAAGGAAATCCTAATGATGTGTTACACTATCTAGCTCACAAGGGGTTAGACAAGATTCAAAATAAAAATATTTTTTCTAGGGAGAACATCCTAGTATAACAAAAGGAATTTGCTACCAAGTAAATTTTGTTGATAGTTAATAAAGGTGTAGAGCAATCTTCGAAGGCTATCATCCATGTTGGCTCTGCCAATGAGGTGTGTTAGGAGCAGAATAAGAAAACACAGACCTTGAAACCAACACATTTATTGATATAGATTCTCATAAACAGCCTTATTGTATGATTTACATTGCAGAAATATAAGAACTGATCAAGTGCGAAACTGTAGACAGTCAAGAGGTGAAGAATATTCAACCAATCTAAGCTGCAACCAACATTTATGACACGATTACATAAAAGAAAAGGCTATAACTAAATTTCTCTACCAATTGAATTATGATTCAGGTACCAGTTAGTGCATTCGAAAATCAGTATTTCTGGAACAATTGATTGCAGAAAATAGTGTAGGATTGTTTAAATTTTAAAATCAAATCATGTGCAAATTGTACTAACTTAACATGGGAAGGGGGGAAAAAGCATAGCATACATTAATTTTACTAGACTTTCCAGCATCAGCAACCGAAGACGAACTATCGCCAGAACTACAATCTTGTGATGGCTTTTCACTGGGAAATGCTGCTCCGCCATGTGCATTGAGGAGTACACAGTAGCAGTGGTCTGTCTCTGTCAAGACCTGAAAATATACATTTGGAATGGATGCATTGCATGAATGGTTTATAAACAGAAGACGCCATAAACTCTAAAGAAGCACATCAAGCAAATAAATTGCGAACCTTGCCCTAATTAGGTTAAACACAGTTTGTTGGATGCAACAAGTTTCAAGCAATTTTTACAGAAAAATTTAAAAAGTTCCTTGACAATGTGGAAGGTCCTTCAAATAAGACGCAAATAAATGGTAAAAATGTTCAACCAGCGTGCCTTAGGAATGCTTCTTTCTTATTCTCCTTTCATATATGTAAGTCAAATCAATGAGCAGCTAAAAACACCAATACAGAAAGTTGCTAATAAATAATTGTATGACGTAAGTAGATTACCACAGCATCAAAAGTCGAATCAAAGTCATCAACTGCAAAACACATATCTGGATAAGCAGGTGTTGTCTCTGCTGCCTAGAATCATCAACAAAGTTCAATGAAATTTGATATAATATCATCATATGAGAAAACCCAGCACACGAGGCAGTTAGAACTCTTGCCTTTCTCGAGTCCAAATGGAAATTGACACGACTTGGGGATGCATAGACGGTTTTCACAACCTGAATTTTATTACATAAACCACTTAGAAGCACTTCAAAAGTTCCAGAATTCATTAAACTTGTTTTTTTTTGGGGGGGGGGGGGGCAAGTAAATTCATTAAACTTATTAGTCTAGGTAAGCGAACTATAACAATAAAACAATCGCACAATAAAGCATAAATACAGACATAGCCCAGCGAGTTGTCCTGCAAACTTCATCATGAGAAGTCCAAAGAGCACAACCCATGATGAAAGATAGGAAGTTAAGAGATAAAGGAAGTATTCACACTTCAAAACATAAATCAATTGGTTGGATTATCAACAAACCAAAAAGTTCTAATAAGCACAATAACACTAGTTTTATTGGCCCAATACTAATTTAGTGTCTTCCCAATTGATCCAAATCCATGGTCATCATCTAATGGATATGCAAATCTTCTTCTATTACCTATTAACTAAGAACTTGTCCAGGCATTCATCTGAACCCCCTCTGGCACTACAGGTTCTGAAATACCTTACATTTAATGGGGCAGTAACTAGACACCATGCAATTTAATCAAAGGCTTCGTCACAGGAAGAACAATAAAGCGCAAATAGTCGATCATGAGAATAAACTCAGTCTTCCATTGGCGAGCCTTTAGCTTGAACTCGGAGGAGGTCAGTGTCCACAATTAATAATGGGGTAGGTAGCTGAAACCATACATAAATCAAAAGATGTGGCTCATGGTACCTGCCTGCGTGGAAGGTTAGAGGTTCAATCCTACTAGGAAGAATGGGATGATTTTAAAAAATAGAAGTACAAGAAGAAACCGTGAGAAGAGGGAGGGGGTGCAGAGAAAAGGAAAGAAAAAAAAAGTTTGAAATTATATAAGAGGTACAAAAACTAGGTTTTCTTATTTAGAACTTCAGAATCATCTGCTCGCATGTCGATCATAGTTGCAGTTTAGACTTTCATGATAAGGATTCAGAAATCTTGACTGGTTTTTAATCTGAAGTGATCAATCAAGAAAGCATTCGTGCTGATACTTGAGATATATCAGAAAATATATTATCTGTTACATAAATGAGGTAGAAGCACAGACAACTAAACTTGTAAAGTGACAAATATGTTTGATAATTTGTTCCAGATTTGAAGCTGAATCCTCCCAATATAAGTGAAGCTGAATCCTCCAAATTAAGCAATAAAGAAAGTTCACGGAGATTTGTAAGCTGTGAAGTTGGCTGCTATATTTTGTCTATATGTTTGCAAGCCCATGCCCTTTCGGACAATGACTTCTCTAGAGGCACTTTCATGTATGCAACCAGGTACATGCAGAACACTTTCTCTCCCGCTTCCTATCATAACTGGTAGTCAAGGCTTTCCTCTTAGTTACCTTACCAAATCTGGGGGTTCATACTCCTGCCACGAGCTGGAGCAGGCTCTGATGTCCAGAAGGACTAAAGCTTGCAAAAGGTAGTTGCATTTCACCACAACAACCAAAGAAAAAGGCAACTGAGAAATCATTAAGGGTCAAGATTGTGACCTTAAGGTCCAAAACAAGATTCGAACACTAGAGCTGCATATTTTAGTTTTAACCCAAACCTACCTTATATATGGGAGACAGTGCTGTTTCTTGGCCACTCTGATGATTCCGGAGAGATTGATGACTGCAGAAAGAAAGAAGCTCCATTCCTAAGACAAATGGATATATGATATTTGCATAAACATAGAAGAAACTTTGCTCATAAATTCAACTACATAAGAACATAAAAAAGAGATGTTTAAGTTTAGAAGCAGACTATGTTGAAATGATGACATCAAAAGACAAAAAGCACACGAAATAGCATTCTCTAACCTTAGTCAGTCCTAAATTATGCTCAATTTAGGGGTAACCATTGCCAGCCAGTTTCTAAAATGTTATTTCAGGAAGAAAGGTACTCCCTCCATTCCAGCAAAGAGTACATTATTCTATTTTGGGATGTCTCACTCAAAGAGTCCACTTTCAGAAATTAAACTATAAATATTTGAATTTTTCTCAATTGTTTTCTTCGTGTTCAAAATATGATAGTTTAATCGCACATTGCTAAAAAAATAACATTCAACTTTAGCAGAATTCATAACAAATGCAAAGGAGTAACATACAAACTTAAAAGTTTCACTTTCAAATGTGGACAGTTCGCCCCGAATGGAGGGGGAATAATACTAGGAGCTTCCGAACATAAATCACAATAGTAGGCTAGTACCAGAATTAGTATTAGTTGTACAACACACATATGTAATCAATTATGAAATTACTATATGGGTCATCAGGACTCTCTGCGATGTTAATAACTTCTACTAGATAAATATCACAGAATACGTATCTAGAAGAAAAAAATAATTAAACCAGTGAAGTTTCTATGCTTAATCCTCAAGTTAACATTTGCAAATAGAATTTTGTTCTTGTAACAGGATAAATGTATAGCACGCAAACTTGTCAAAAAATAATGAAGCATGAACATAAATAGTTCTTCCTCCATCCCACTTGAAGAGTTACACTTTGACTAGGCACAAAGATAAAAAAGGGGTTGAAACATGTAAGTTATCATAATTCCCCCTTCATATGAGACCCACATTAATTCTTTGCATAAGGAAGGGGGGGGGGGTTACTCTTGCCAAATTGAATGGTTTAAAAGGGTAATGTAACTTTTCAGTGGGACAACCCAAAAAGGAATGTATAACTCTTCCAAGTGGGATGGAGGGACTGCTGCTTAACGGAAAGGAGTAAACCAGGAAAATAATTGCACATACACGAACACTCGTGCAATATAAGAGACAATCATCTGTTGAAGGACACAAAAGTGATACAGTACGAAAATAGCATACCTACAAATGGCCACTGTTATACTGAATGATGTGTGGGCAATCAGGTTCAAGTAAAATGAACGCCTCCAATCCACACCTACTGAAGTCTCGTCGACTAAGTTATCCAACTGGTATACAAGGACATAAGCAATGTCATAACAAATGGTACTAATCATTAAAACGGAAATGCCACCCTTTCTTAGCTAGATTTGAGCAAGGACATAGACTATAGGCTAGAAGCCCAACATACTACCTTAAACAAGTTCACATTGGGGTGTAAGAAACAAAAATCATACATAATCTATTTGGTTTGAAGAGTTGAAAGTATCAGCCCATATTAAATTTTTTAATAAGCTAATAACAGCCTAATATTAAAAGCACATAAAAATCATTCGTTTTAAGATGGAAAAAAGAAATTGAAATTAAGTACTGGAATATCAATTCAACAACTGATCAATACTGACCGAAACTGATGAGAGATTGCCAGGGTCAACTCAAGAGGCGACCAAGGCGGCCAGGTTACAGGGACCTGTGACGCGAGCTAGAACCAAGAAACTGCTAAATGGGTTCTCGCAGCTGATTGCGAGCTATCAATGGGATAGTTTAGGCGAGGACGATCCGGGAAAACTAAGCTCACTATGTTTGGTCGACGGGGCGCGAGGACAGACGAGCATGGAAGAGGTCGCGACCTAGGAGGGCGACCACAAGCTTGCTCGGCATGCTCGGTAGCCGCCGCAGGCCTTTTCCTTTTCTGTTTTGGTTTCGTCGTTAAGGAAGAATTAGTTAGTTTCTAAATTGGTTTCTTAGTTAATTCTTACTTAGTTTCCTATTAGGTTTTCTAGTTTAAGAGTTGTTTCTTATTTTGGTTTCATTGTAATTCTTTTCTTATTTGGATTTCTTAATTAGTAGTTTTCCTATTTCCTAGATGGTTTAGGATTATAATCTTGTAGCCTATATAAATGCCTTCATTGTATTCATTAAAATTCAGTTTTGAGTTTAATTCAATTGAAAAGCTTTTGCTTTGTTCAAGAATTCTCTTTGGGAGTTTTCTATTATTTTCGAGTTCTTTGTTCTCGAGTTTTATTCTTGGATAATTAATTCCCCTATTGAGTTCTTAGGATAATCGCATCCCAGGGGTTTGATAGGGTCCATCTTACTTATCTTCTCAGTTCTTCAAGCAATTGCGCTTATTTGGTTGATTAGCCGCATATTCTCTCTCACACAATCAACGTTCCTATCCGTTGAAGAAAGAGTTCTTAATCGTTCCTCGATTAAGGGTTCTCTTATCAGAAACCATTCAATCTTAACCAGACGATTAAAAAGGCACAGAGGTAAGAACTAATTGATCCAGACTATTAGTGATTCAGATGCATTATGCTTTTGGCAATATTATGCTTAGGACCTAGAGATTGAGATGGATAGACCACTTTCTAAGTTTGAACTAGATCCTGTACTGCTTTTACCTTAGGAGCCCACCTGCGAACAAAATAAGGAGAGTTGCCTTCCATGTTGTCGTTGAACCCATATCCATGCAAACTCTGAAACCGAAACTCAGAGCATCATACAAAATGGTAATGCTTTCAATAATTCAAATACTAGTCGAGGTTAATCCTTGAGTAAGAAGGAAAATACCATTTTCCTCACAAAGAATACGAGATCATCATCCTGGCGTCCTCTAGACTCCTTGCCACGAACAAAATACATATCCATAACATCGTGCCAAAAACGTGGATCCATTTCGATATCTGTAGCATCTTGCTCATCTACTGTAGTTTTCCCTATCAAGTTTGAATGCTTTTTCACCATACACAACAATTCATACCTGGCAAATAAACATAAACACTCACCAATCTCAAAGAGCTGTTGCACAGAACATCAGACACATAAGAAATTAGACCGCTAAAACATGCATAACAAACAAGACATGAGGATCAATGTATAGAGGAACCAGCAAAACTAACATGGACAAAAGTAGTGGGAAATGAGACAAGCGGGAATCATTTCACCAATGATGTTGCATTGCATCGAATGGAATAGCAATAAAGGATGAATGAAGTCGAACAGATGTAATTCACAAAAAAAAACAAAAAAGAGATGAGATTAATACAATAAATGAATTACATTCCCATCAGGCCATCCACATTCCTATTCCCAAATTAACAAATTCCACTAACACAAAAATGCATGATCAGCATTCAATTCCGAGCAGAAAACAGAATTCAAGTACAAAGAATACTCAGAAATCTCTGAATTAGTCAATTCAAGTAATAGTAATTGATGAAAACTACTAGCATGCTCAAAATTCGATTCAAAGTTGTTACTTCACAATGTTTGTCCAACTCGAATGCATTTGAAATAAAACAAGCAATTGACATCCGAAATTGTAACTTCCGAGCCCTAATTTCGGAGAGAACTGAATCGGAAACGTGGTAAGAGCAGTAGAAGTAAAGGTCGTACCGGGTAGGGGTTTCGCCTGCGCCGCCGAGCATTTTTCCTTCGCCGACTAGAAGACTTTTGATTACTCCAATTGCAAGTATCCCTTGCTGCTGAAATTTGACTCGGTGTCTATTATCTCGTTGTTTATTATTTGGAGCGTATTGACCGTAATCATGAGAAAAATGGGAGAAGAAGACGAGGACGAGGACGATGATTGATGACGATGGGAAAGTTTCAAGTTTCCATGTTGGCCAGATGTGCTCGCGCGTAGCTGTTCTCATTGCACCACGTAGCATAATTACTACTATTACTTTTTGGCATTTTTGTAATATGTTTCGCGCTTGCCCTTCTATCTTTTTGAATTACTCCGTTAGTCCTTCCTCCCAGCTCAAACTTTCACAGAACGATTTTTGGTTAGTTATATTTTGCGCCAAAATACTTATTATTCTTATGAAAAATACCCATTAAAGCCGTACACCGACGATTAATGCCGGCAACGTGGAAGTACAAACTGTTTTTACACCTATTGCTGATAGCTTGCTTCGTGACGGCGTTGACTGCCGCAAAGGATTGTGGTGATAGAACTCTGTTGATGATTGATCTCCTCTTTCTCCCATTAACCTTTTTACAATTCATGGTTGCAAACTATTTTTAAAACCATTTTCATAATGTTATAATTTCTTCATCTCAAAAATATTGTTTATATTTTCTTATTTGTTCATCTCAAAAAATAAGTAATCTCATTTTTAAAAATAACAAAAAATAATGTAATTTATAGATGCTATAAGTATGTATAGCCTTTCAATAAAAAATATCTGCAGAGTATAATAAGATTATTAATTTATTCTGGATGAAGAAAGTATTAAATAATAAAGTTCTCACTCTACTAACATTGATTAGTTCCGTTATATTTTTACCTCAACAAGATTGTGGCAAAGCTAGTAAAATTAACCATAACGTTTAAATAAATGAATAAATTACAGTAAAAAACTTGCGACTTTCTGTTTTTTTGGACCAATACTTTAAACATTTTAATCCAACAACAAAGTATCATGAACTATACAAATTTTCAATCAACTTCAATTCCAGCAAATTGGCTTTGAAAATCGAAACAAGTATGTGATAAATTGCACTCCTAGCGGTCCTTATAGCCGTTAGTATATGATACGTACATCCCTCGTTTTATATGGAGAGTTACACTTCGATCCGATACAAAAATTAATTAATGAGGTGAAAAAAGATATTTTTTGTAAAAATCTCTTAAATGTATATAAGTCCATATAGAAATCTATTCAAATGAGAACTCTAAATATAAATGAGAACCTAAGAATCATTAATGGCCATTAGATTAGATATAATAAGGGCGACGATTTAACTTCAAGTTGCATTAAGTTTTAAAAAAATACGGTGGTAATTTGGTAATAATAGCGCATATGGAGGGCATTGTGGTCAAATCGAAAAGAGAACTGCTACGGTTCTCTTTCATTCACTTCACGTCTACAGCAGTTTCTCTCCCTTCATTCTCTCTAAGCCGTCTCTCTTCAAAATCGCAGCATACGAAGAAGGCGACTCCGGCGATTTTTTATTTTCCTCCGACGAAATTCATTTTCTCCGGCGTATTTCTCTTCTTCTGCTACATTAAACTTCTCCGGTTACATTTTGTGGACGGTTCGCATTCCTTTTAAGCGGATTTTCTCTTCTCCGGCGGTGGTTTTCTCATCATCTTCATTTCACGGTTGGTTTTGCTGCAAAATGTCTTCTTCTCGTGAAGAAATCAGAGCTCCCGAGCGAACAAGTATAATTTTCAACTTGATTTTTTTTTTTTACATCATTTGTTCGTTCCCGCCATAACTGTTTTTTAAATGTCGTTTTGTATTTTTCTCGGCGTTTTGTACTGTAAATTATAGATGTATGTAATTTTTTTGAATTTTACTGATTATTAGGGTTTTGAACTGTTTTTGAAGTCTAATATTATTATTCTTAAATTTTGGTTGTTCTTTTATCATAAATTTGATTGTAGTTGTAAAACTTATGATTTTGGTGTGTTGTATTTTTTTGATTTGGTGAATCAGTGTTGTAAATTGATGGATCAGTGTGTTTATGTGTGTGTGTTCTTAGTAAATAAATATTTTTTTAAATGGATAAATTTGGATATTTAGTTTTAATATTTTATAATTTTTTAAATGGATGAATGTTTTTTTTTTTGCTGAACTGTCGTGTATTTTTTATTTGATGGATCACCATTATAAATTGATGGATTACATTTGTAACTTTGATTTTTAATCACTGTTTTGTAATTTGATG
>JAOTQG010046742.1:0-14227 GCA_025631175.1 Iris virginica
CATGTCAGCAGCTTATATAATGTGTAATTACCTCAAACCAAGCAACTCTCACCAAAGGGACAGATTATGCAAATTCTCATAAAGGTTCAATCTCAAACATATTATTTTTTGAGGTACAAACAAAAATAAACAATAATTTTCTTACTTGATCATAACATGAAAAAAAAATTTCGATGACAGGACATCAATAACTTGTATATTAAGCAGAATCCATAGACCATTGGCAATACAATAAATACACATAAATGTATGGATTAGAGGTTTAACAGTTGAAGGGAAATGTAACAAGGATCAATTAAAGGAAACACTAGAAAATGAATCTGATAAAGTTAAAACACAACAGAGGCCACCGTGTAATCTTTTTTTTTTTAGGGCGGTGGGGTAATAGTCTGAACTGCACAAGGAGAGAGAGAAAATAATGTTTACATAATTCCAACCACGAGGGTCAGCAACAGTTTTTGTGAGCATTTAGCTTACCTATCGCTTCATTGCAATTTCAAATATCTAATGGTAGATAGCCACATTTACAGGGGAATAACAGAAGAATTCAAAAAAGATGTAGGTTAATTGAAATGAGTTCTGCCTAAAGTTAACAGCCCCAAGTACCAGGACTAGGTAGAGTTACAGCCAAGGAAATATGCGGAAAAGTGTACAAATTTTACCTTGTGTTTTAACAAAAGTTATTATACGTACTAAGAAATGATAGATTCATGACATCTTGCCCCCTTTTCGTTTAAGTAAAAAATCACAATTCATGATTTTTATCACATCACAATTTAGATGGTAAACTCTAACATTCGATCTGGAATATATTCTTGCTCCCCATTAAACCAACTCCAGACTTCACCCGGCCAGACTCTGCCTAACTCTTTCTTTTACAAGGAAATGAGGCATAAGTTCCAAAGTTGTATATGTGAACAATCAAGTATTGAGAAGAAGACACTCAGTTTGGATTATTGACTAGTGAATGGCCCAAACATCATTTTCTGATCAAATGGCTAGAACGGCAATGTTTAAGTAATATCCGACTCCCCCTCCCCCCTTCTGCCCAAAGAGTACATATTTGAAAGTCAAAACATTCTAAAGATTAACAAATTCAAGTGGTACCAATTTGACAATCTTGTCGCAGTTTGACATGCGGTAAAGACCAAGTAAATTCTAATGCAAGAGTGCTTCATTTGGTTCTCATGGTTTTTCATTCTGGGGTAAGGGCTTTGGAGAATTCAGGGCTGTACTTTTGTCGCACTTTTCTATCCCACTTCCCGCTCCCCGGATCCATGAAAAAGCAACAGTCACTTTTAAAGCAGAGCCTTTGTCTGCACCTTGGTTCTTAATACACTATAGAAATGCCATCTTGCAAAGAAACGAGCCTTATAAGTGCATTTTCACAGTTGGTATGTCATGAGTAAGGGGTGCTTTGGACACTCCAGACCACTTTCTCCTTCACAGTGGGCTAAAAAAGTGGGGTAGCCAGATTTCTTTGAGGAAGTTTGTTTAGGGTGGTCGGGGAAGAGTGAGTTTGTCCAGATTTCATAGCTCATTTTGTCCAGATTACGTTAAGGGTTTTCGAACAAGGAAGAGATGTTAGTTTGCTGGGCCAGTGGCCCCTAGCAATAGCAACAGTCAGTTAGATTAGATAAACAAAAAGTAACACCACGTTCTTCATGCTTGACGAAAACAACGGGTGCAGAAGCGGTTTCCTTGCATACAGATGTCTCCTTGCTTCAACTGCCTCTAATTCCAAACTTGTTACGTGTACATGGACCAAAAGTGCATCCAATCAACCAGTGGCATGTATTTCCTTCTACTAGAAAGTTCACAAAATCCAGATGCTCCAAAACCCACAATTTTACAAGAGCTTTTAAACACTCTAGAATTAGGAAGGCCCAAAAAAAAAAAAGGGTGTGACACGTCTCAGAAAAGGAAGTACCACTATTTCAGGAACAAGTTCAAAACACACTCAATAACTGAAATGATCAACTAAGATAAGCCTACCCTTTGAGATCAAATCATGCCATGAGTATTGCAGGGATGGAAGGTCCACGATAATTTTGGTGGGTTCAACTAGTGGTCTTATCTGCAAAAAATAAATTAGCAGCTGTGTCATACAGATGGCATTGTAATTATGCGCTTATCTGATAAACAACCATGAAAGAGGGGAAAACAATCTGAAAACTCAAGATAAGATCATAAGACAACACTTGCCTGAAGAAAATAAGCAAAGGTGAATTTGCATGCAAAGATCACCAGCCAGTACAGCACATACCTGGAATATAGTTAAAAACAGGCATTTATAAGTACTATCAACACTATTTAGCAAGTACAAGAATAGCAAATTAGTGGATCACATCAGTGTGAAAGAAGTAAATTACCAGAAAATAACATTTGATTTGTTGAAACAATTGTTAGTAACATGTTCATGTCAGATTTTTTATTTATTTTTAGATAAAAGACTAATTTATTAGAAGGAAAAGAGATGTACAGAAAAGGAGAACAAACTGTCCTCCTAAAGAGAAAAGGAGGGGGGGGGGGAAAAGAAACACCAAAATACATGGCCAACGAAAAGCAACTAAACGCTCCTAGTGGTACATCGCAGCACAATCTCTACACAAATCTGTCACTAACACCCACTGAAAGCCACCAAAGCCGAGGCCCATAATGATGCGGGATACAGGATTCTCTCCTCAAGAACAGAAAATGTTGCGACCTGATTGTGAAAAATCCTCGTGTTCCTTTTCTATCCAGATGCTCCACAACGTACCGAAAATAGCTCATTTCTGCAGGCAAGCCGCATCCTTATCCTTCCCTAAACCCAAGAACCTTGTACAAAGAAATCTTCAACCGCTGAAGGGCACACTCCCCAACTCTCATTCAGAAAAGCGAACAGCTCACACCATAAACACCAAGCCATATGGAAGTGAAAAAAAGGATGGTATGAGCTTCACAATTTCCATTACACATAACACATATCTGGAGACAAAGCTGTGTTACCGTTGTCGAAGATCGTTAGTGATAACTGACCCAACAAAAGAGCCCATGAAAAAAGCCTTTAATTGGGGATGGAACTTTGGCCTTCCAAATGAAGGACGACAGAGGGATGAAAACAGGATTGTGAGAACGGATAAGACCTTTAATCAAAGATCTAGAGGTGAAACAAGAACCCAAGATTGCTTATCAGGTCTATCAACAAACCTATAAGCTTAAAGAAGATTAAGCAAAGTGACCGATTCTTCTGACTCTCTATCATTAAGATTTCTCAGAAATGTACATTCCAAGATATTGACTCTCCATCCCCAACTACGAAATCAGATATAGTAGCATTTATGAGAGAGACTCTGAAAAGCCGAGGACAAATACCAAATAAAGGACTTTCTCCTATCCAATGTTTAGACACAGATTGAAAAGCATCAAGTGGCTGACAGTACATAAGAGGTTTTTATCAATGGGTTAAGGTTCATAAGACAAATGTGTGACTCTAAAATCTGTGATTGATGCAACATGGATACTGAAAATTAATTTAGTCGTGAAACCTATCATCCTCTGTTCCACAAGGGATTTGAACAGTATATGAATAAATAACCGAACTAAAAGATCAAGATGGTAATGGCAATACCTCCCTAGTAAGAAAATCCCCAACACCCCCCTCCACATACACACACTCAAAAAGAATCTCGTTTAAAAATAAAAATAATAATAATCAGTAAAATAGAGAGCAGGGAAAGCTAAACTAAACTAAACCAAGAGAACATGTTAGCTGGGGCAACAATAACGAAAACCATATTCCCATTAGAACCATAGATTCTGAATCCAAAGCAATACGTCTGGCAGACTCGATATCATGTTCCTCGTGGTACTGAGCAACAGAGTTATTTGCTTTCATGGGAAACCATAAAAGAACCACAATTGAAATCAGGCAAAGATCTTCCATGTCTGATGTTCACTGTATGAATTTTACAATTATTCATGGCAAAATATCACCTAACTGCGGGAATCTTTGGCCAAAACGAAGTTATTATCAGAGAATTTCCAATCAAGATTATATGTTTCTTTCACCCAATTAACCAGATAAAGTACTTTGAAAAGGAGTGAAAGCTCATCACGAGCATAGAAGTAAGAACTCCAAAAACTTCAAATACATTGTCAATTAATTGCAAGCATCGTACACCAAATTAGCAAGTTGCATTCTCAGAGAATTCCAATCCCAAACTTTACAATTTCTTCTTTTCTTCCACATGGGAGCCAAATATCAGAGTCAAATGCAGACTAATTTTCGATGGGGATAGCGGAGCAACCTTACGGAGTCCTTATCAAAGTCAAAGTTAGTACAAAGATTCTAGAGCATCTGGAAACGGGAATAGGGGTTAATTTACTTTTAGCATTTCAGAAAATGTGATAAAACCAATCAAGAAAGGGAAGTGATTCTACAAATTATTCATTTATTTATCCCTCATAAACTTCCATAAACCAAAATTCTTAACAGTATATGAAAAGCTTAAGATCTTTGCAATTGGCATGTAAAGTATGAAAGCGTAAAGATGCATACACAATAAACAAGACAAGGATGTACACCTTATGTAATCACTGGTTCTTTCATAAAGACCCCGACCCACAAAATAACGCTCCTGGAATAAACAAAACTCTGAATTAACATAAATTTGTGGATACTACCACATTACCAGTCATGAGAGAAATATTATCACAACTAGGCAAACGAATGACAAGAACCTGATAAATCCACTTAAAAAACTGGAAGAATGATTGATCGGAGAAATCAGAGAGTCTATGACATGCTGGGATTTTGAGAAACATTGCAAAAGTTACACGTATAGCAGCATACACGCCCACTACAAGTATATATATTCGGAAATACATTGAATTTGACTTGCTATCATTCCTTTCCTGCAGCACTCTCCTGAAAATTCATTATGGAACCATGGAGTCAATCACCCCAGACATTGGGAAATTATGACAACGTGGAAAGCCGGAGAAAGAACAGAAGCTCATACACTCACACATAAAGGTACGTCACAAATACAGAGCTCAAAGCACCCCATAAAAATCTAATAACCAGCCTCGAGATAGCCATGCCTCGTGCTGCACTATAAGCCCCGAACATGAGAAGTACGTCCAAAGAACCTGGATATGAAGCAAGATTTATACGATGAACAAGAGGAGAACATTAGAAAATGAAAGGGAGACACGTGTCATTTCAGTAAAAGAAATTACAGGTACAGAACAGCATGACAGTTAAGAGACAACTTACTCTTAACGAAGTTCATGATGGCAAAAGTTGGACCAATGCTAAGTAATGTTTTAAATGTATTGAGGTTAATTTTTCCATCATGGAAGGCTATAATCGTCAACCCCTGAAAGAAATGGGGTAAAAATATAAGTGATTGCTAATTTTAATCCCAAGAGATATTATGAACTTTAAATAGCAGAGTGAGAAAAAATATATATACCTGGAACATCACGGCCAAAAAGATCCACATACGATGAAAACTGCGATATAAGTGAAGATACGTTCTGTGCTCCACAAATGTGCTTTTCCCTGTCTGCCATGTCATTAGAAGTCAGGAGAAAACTTATTAAATAGGATCAAAATCACAATGATGTAGTACAGAATGGAAAAGCTCAATAGAATATTGTATAGGTAGAAACAACATATCAGTGTCAAGCCACAAAGAGAAGTAGATAGGTTTCATATTTGCTTTTAGCAACAGATCAGAAAAAATCATTGACTGTTGTCCAGGAGAGCACCAAGGACCTCATAAAATAAACACCCTAATTTCCATCCTACATTAGAAGTATGCTTTTTGGTTGGCCTACAAAAGAATTGCAAACCAACTAAAGAAATACTTGGGCAACAAAATTTCATGGTAATGGTAGCCTACAAATTAACATAGAAGTCACCCAAAGTAACCATCTCAGGTTTTTTTTCTTTTTTAGATAAAAGAAGAATATCATTGATAGAGAAAGATTTTACGTAAGAAGGTGAACAAGAATCCCTCCAAAAACCAGAAAACAAATAACAAACTTGTACACAAATTACTGTTATAGCAGCTCTCCAATCTCTAGACAAATCTCCCAAAGACAAACCCTGAAAAGCGCCAAAACTTGGGCATCTCGTGGGGAATTCCTTATCGGAGTTTAGTGAACCTAGCCCAAAGAGAAGCCTGCACAGCAATCTTGATCTCCGAAAATCCGAGTATTCCTCTCTACCCAAATATTCAACAACACGCCAAATACAGCGCAACCCCACAGCATAGAAGCATTCCTCAATCGACCAAAACCCAAATGACTAATCACACAGAAATCCTCCATTGTGAGGCATAATGCAGAACTCCCCTGCACCCCAAACAACCTGCGCTAAAGACTCCGAGCCAACGGACAATGCATGAACAAATGCTCGTAGGACTCGCTAGCTCCCATGCACATAACGCATACATCTGGAGAGAGATATGTCTTTGGATGTCTCCTTTGCCACCAATCATTAGAATTCAATCGACCAAGGAATAGTGACCAAGCAAAGACTTTATATTTAAACGGAACATAGGACTTCCATATGAACTTATAAAGAGGAGCCGCCTCCAAATTCCATTTTTTCGTAAGCGGAAAATATGAGATTCATATCATCATATGTTACTCAGTCTGCCACTGGAGAGACCACTACAATGAAACTCTCACTCAAGAGGTGGAGCTACCCATGGTTAATTGTGAAGCTTCCACTCGGAGACCACTCTAGATCTCCACGTTATTTGGGATTGAGCCGACAAGGCTGACCATCCAATTATAATATCTGAACGGGTTACTATAAGGTTTGGCTGAGATGTGCTCTAAGGTCAGACTTTAATAACATAGTTATAGAAAGTTGTGTCTCTGACTACCCTTTTACAAGTTCCAATGCCCCTTTGGAAGTTTTGAGACAAAACCTACCATTATTGGAAGTGAAACATGTGCCTTACGAGAGCATATTAGTCTTTCCTTTAAATTAATATCTGAATCTTTATTTTTCTTTGAAACGGCATAAAAGGACCATGTTTGGCATAATTCTCTACATGGATTACTTCTCAAAAAGTGATATCCTAGTCATCATAGTCGTAGCTTCATAATCATTGTGCTCCTTGACTTACAGACATACCAAATTAATTGACATTGAAATCCCTAAATAAACATAAAAAGAAAGTATAGCAATATTTCACATCAAAATAAAAAATATCGAACATAAACTAAAAAAACGCTAACTAATGAAAACTTCTAATAACATATCATTGCCAACACCAACCCTTTTCCCCTTTTTAGGCTTCATAAGAAACGATGAGTCCTTCTTCATTGGCCAGCTCAACTCAAAACAGGTAGGTGACCTGCAAATTTATGAGAATGCGATCACATAAACAGATGATGGCCTTAAGAGCAAAAACAATCCAAGTAATATATATTAAGTACCAAAAATACTCATTGAAGTCATCATAATTCCGCCATGCAGAATGTGCAGCTTTACCATTATTGTTCCTAACCGCTTCCTGTGGACATAAAGAGCAAATATTACAGCTTGCAGAATAAAAGGGACGTTGAGAGAGCAAACTGCTCATTCTTAACACAAGGTAAATTATAAGAATGATTCTAGAGCCACAAAGAAATGTATACAAAAAGTGTACAAAAGCCTAGTTGGCTTAATATGATTTGACCAAACAATCTGTGGACCCTATCGCTAAGGAAAATTGCACAAATAAAAATGCTCCACATAGTCTTTTGTGCCCTTCTCTTTGTAACTCTTTCGTGGCTGTAGCATTGCTCAAATTATAAATCACAACTGCAACCAGCTCTGCCCCACTTCAAGAGGGATAGTTTGACCAAGTACACAAATGAAGAAAATATCAGGAAATCTTTCATGCCCTAAGTTATCCATAAATTATGTGGCCCCTATAATACCAAGTTATTGTTGATTTGACATAATTATTCTGGGACACAAAGATATGGTAGCTCCATGTTAAGAAGAAGTTTCTTAAAAAGAAAATGGGCCTCTCCAAGTGGGATACCCCAACGAAAGTGTCCTTTGAAAGCGGGATGAAGTACTTTTTAAAGAAATTCTAGAATAAACTAGAAATGCAAATTTCTAAATTTTACCAGTGATACACAAAACAAGTTAGCATGTATTAATTGAGACCAAAAACAGAGAGAGAGAGAGAGAGAGAGAGAGAGAAACTTAAACTAGTATGCTCTTTAAAACTAAACTAAATTTGTGAATTTAAACAAAAGTTAATACTTCCATACACACCACTTCTTTTTGTGGACCTACTGGTAATTATTGGAATATGATGGGGGACAATGGCTTTCAGTTTAAATAAAAACAAGCAAGCCCCAATAAAATTGGAATGCCCGGAAATCTGCACAATCACAACACAATCTAAATCTGGTTAAGTAACTCGATTGCGTAAAAGACTTGCTTTCATGTCATCAAATATCTTCCAACAGATACCTAGATATCACTAGACATCTTATAAAATGTTTCTGTGAAATATAAACATACCGACAAACACAGCAAAAAGTTCAACGCTTTGCTGCCACCACCTAATGTCACCGTAGGTTATGGTAAAAGATTTCAGAATATTAATGCTCAAAAGCACAAGTGTGCTCTCTTATAGGGGTGATTTCTCAAAATGTGATCAGTGCAAGAAGCTATGAAAAAATACAATTCATGCACTTCTAATGCCACAGCAGACACACATACATGAAGAGATATATCAGGACTAAAAAATTGTCAAAGATGACCACTCAATACTCCTTACAGCCAAGTTATCCCGCCACAACTCGCTCCCCCCTCCCTCAAGTTGGGGTGAAAGG
Source organism: Iris virginica (assembly GCA_025631175.1). Classification (NCBI taxonomy): domain Eukaryota; kingdom Viridiplantae; phylum Streptophyta; class Magnoliopsida; order Asparagales; family Iridaceae; genus Iris; species Iris virginica. The sequence goes on from JAOTQG010046742.1 coordinate 8,845, forward strand.
AATATAATGTTTCGCAGGCACAAATGCAGACTTATAGGGAAACAAGAATATAACGAAAATCAATTATATAAGCAAGGGGCAAAGAAATATTTGCTCACCGCTTCTAATATCTTATAAATGGGTTCGATAACATGAACTAGGAAGGACACTGAGTTATTTTCACTAATACAACTAGCAGCAGGATGAACTTCTCCATGATCCAAAATTGCGTCCAACTCCCTTGCCATCTGCAACATTTTGAGACATCACGTTCACATTATGGTGCAGAAAGATTACATAATCTTGAAAAGAAAGGACTTTAAATAAAATTACCACTGGTAGAACAACTCAGCATATTAAATAACAACTCATAGAACAGCGGTGCAAAAGGCTTACATGGTGGAATATATAGCAAATGCATTCTGGAAGAAAACGGACATTTGCAGCCTCACCCCAAATGAGAAAGTACAAAGAAACCAAAAAAAGCTTCCGATCCCTATTAATTGCTTCTAAGCTGTAAAAAACAATTACATAAACACAATCAGTAAAGCATGGTGGAGAAAGGATAATCTAAAAGCAGCAGTATTTAGAACGCACCTATTCCATACAAGACGTATCCGCAAATATTTGCACCATTTGATGTAATTATCCAGGACTTTCAAGAAAACTTCTGTAATGGCTCTCTCATCTATTTTCTGAGAAGAAAAATGTCAACACCTATTAGCTTCCTTTGCATTAAGGACCAACAAACAAGAAATACAAATCTCTAGTTTAGAATGTAGCCAGTTAAAATAAACGTCGAGTGCAACCATAGCCACACCACTTGCTAGCTATGATACTTTAATTTTTAAAAGAGCGCGAATGACCATATAGCATGAGTCAAATTTACTCCAAAGGTACATAAGTAATGCATTTATTAAACTACCAACCACGCTCTAACCAAACACAATATGTTGAACACATCCAGAACTGCAGAAGTTTCCGCATTTTGGGCAGGTGTGAAAGTTTCAATAAAATATAGAGTTCTTCAATTATTCAAAACAAATAAACAAACAAACACACAAAACTGCACATGGCAGCTTTTAAGTTCCAACATGTAATTCTAGGTTTCTTACAGAGATCATCTTCCTCTTTATGGAATTCGGATTCATTCAAACAATACTTGATTCTAAATTAAGGCTTGCTTCCAGGTCTTCCTACAGTTGATTCTACATATGAAAATGAGAGGATTCCGCTCAAACCAAATGTCCCAAAGAAGGCTAAAAACAGCACACCCCCGCAAAACTTTAGCGTCCTTAATACCAAAACCCAAATGTCTAATCAAACACTACTCCAGGCTTCTCTTTTCACTGCAAATAGAGCGCACCATAAACGCAATGTAGTAGGCGACGCAGAAAAAGATGATAAGATTCACTATTAGCCATTCACATGGCACAAATATCCATAGACAAAGCCTTGTTTGGACTTCACAGCTGACGGCAGTCATTAATTAGTATCTAACCGATTAAGAGTCACTGATGAAGCAATGCGTACATACTTGAACAGAACTCTAGACTTCCAGATGAAACTATAGAAAGAAAATCAACCTAAATTTGAGTGCAAAGAAGCACTCTCGTGAAAGGCTTGGCTGAAAATAACCCGATAACTCTGGAAGCCAAGACCACATGATCATTATAAAAAGGACAGAAAGAAGAGCTGATTAATCGACATCAAAGACATCTCCATCATTCCAATTTTTAGTGAAGTGGAAATCCCAAGAGAACCCATTACCCTCCCTGAAAAACATAAACGATGTGAAGGCATCGTGAACCTCAGAAAGCCAAAAGTGACGAAGAAAAGATGATCTAAGTGAATGATTCCCTATCCAATGCAGGTATGCCACTATACAACCTCAGTAAGTAAGAGAGTGGAAAGAGATTTTTGTGTCATACTGTGCTAGTCCAATTCAATGTTTTCAGCGATTCAAGATAACGGGGCAAAACCTACAGCAAAAGTGCAGGATGAGATTTCCTTTACAACCAAACTAGCCTATTTCTTAGTCATCACATAATTGTTCCTTATTCTTCAAGCAATAGTGATTGCCTACCAACAATAGATGTCATGCAGAAAGGAAGCATGGATAATCCAAAGCTGAATCTGTGAAAGAGGAATCCCACAATTTTCCACCAGCATCTTTCCATTTAATTGAAGGGTGCAGGATGTAAGACAGCGTCTCAGTTTAACCATTCCAAAGGGATAGCCTGTGGGCAATAGCATGTTAACCCTTCTGGTTATTTCAAAATTTAGCATTCATCCATACCTGCTTATTTCCTTTTAAATTTTTGAGGCGCAATCAAGGTATCTAACAACTTATAATTTAGGTATTCACATATCCTACATCTTTTCCATGTCTCTGTACCCAAGTACCAATACAGTACCATAGTCAGCTGTATTTCCTAGAGGTCATTAGATCAACTTTTAAAAAAACTACTGTAAGATCATAAACCGCAGGTATATAAATAATCACAAGAATGATCCGACTTCAGCAAATACTCCAAACAAAAAGAGTTTTTGTTTCTATAAACATCACTCACTGGATCAGTTCCAACAGGTATGCCGAGCCGTGATTGTGCATTTGCTATAGTGAGAACAACATTCTCACGCTGATTCCTGATGTTGTCTTTCTGCACATACAGTCAACCAAAGAAGGTGAGGTAGAAAAAAATCATACAGAAAAGAGTATGAAAACTAGAATCCAGAACTCTGCCTGATAAATAAAAGCTTAAGTTTTGGGCAGAAATCAAATAATGTTACAGCTGATCAATCAACTAGCTAAATGTTTAACCACTTTGAGTACAAGAACTAAATTACTTCCAATTGAATACAAGCTTCAACAGAACTCAAGGGCTAAAAGGGTTTACATACCGAACCACAATTGGTTGGGCAATTTGAGCAAACCCCAAGTGATAATTATAGGCAATATGAAACTACTAGGCTGGACGGCTAGTACAACAGAAAAGATAAAAGTCAAAACAGACAGATTCTTGAGACGGTAAGAGTAACCTCATTAGGAAACAAAAGACAGAAATCATGAATGATGATTGGAGCAACGTTCAGAGGTCAGATAGAAACTAACTGACATAGAGAACAATGATAAAGAACAAAACAACTGCAAATCTTTTATTAGAAAATCCAGCTACAGATAGAACTGAAAGGAGAGAGAATCATGTAGCTAAATACAAAGTAAATAGAAAGATGGTGTCCAATGTTTTAAACTTCCTCCATTCTAGCATAGAAGCACGTGCGATGTCCGTGGCTAACTACTCATGACATTAAGAATCCCAATAGAAATATTGTTACCATAATGATTTCTGAAATCAATGAGTTACAAGTTCATACGTATGTTAAGTCAACATGGCGTAGGTAAGGAAGAATTCTTTGAAGTGGACAATATCATCTCTTTTGTCGATAAAAAGTAAGAGGTCAAGTTATAATTAAAGAGATATTTGACAAAGCCACAAGTTCTACGCACAGATATAAACTATGCCTTAGCAGAGGCAAAACTATGACAAATATCTGGGGGTATTTTGGTAGGGAGTGGGCGTTAGCTGACATAAACATGTTACGTATGAATAATAATCTGATTAAAGAAAATATATATGTCATAATAAATGGTTTTTCAAACTCTAGAAATCGCTAATACTCCATAAAACATGTATATTAATAGTTGTGTCTTCTATATGAATTTATAATGGATTTATATATATTATATCTAACATCTTATATCAAGTTTTTTACTTGTTCAATGTAAATTAAGCTGAATGTTATGGCTATTTGGGCCTATTTAAACAACTTATAAGTATTTTAGTTTTTTTTTAACATCTTTGTAACAACTTAGATCATTCTTATTAAGTAACATGAAATATTTTGAGATATACTTGCACAAAGAGTAAACTCCATTACTAAATACGTGAAACAAGTTGCACGGTACTATTTCGATTATTTGAAATCAAAGAGAGTCATTAATCATTTCAAAAACAGCCAAACAAATCAGAACTATGTAGTCAGTCACATAAGACAAAGTCCAGCCACAAAACTTTTAAACAATTAATTCAACCCATAGAATCCAAATTTTGTAACTAATTTTAACCCAATTATTGTCTAAACCTAAAACAAATATATAATGCATCCAACTACTTGAAAATTCAAACAAACAAAAGCCTAAAACGCTTTGACCCAAATATGAATGGCACAGAGAGAGAGAGAGAGATCTACAAAGAGAGATGGAGGACTCGGCTCAGAGAGTATGACAAAGAGAGAAAAATTTTGATACTTTTAAAGTGGAAACCAATGAAATCTTCAAGCAGAAAATTTTAATCAGTTTTTCTCCTCCTTCAAAATCTGCTCCAAACTCAATTCTGTTCTTCGAACCTACCTTCAATTATTCATAGGAATACAAATAGTATCATCTTCTTCCCCTTCATTAGTCCATCTCTTTCTTCATCTTTTGAGATCAAGATGTTGGGGTTTACTATGTGTGATGAGAGAGAATAACTATATTGAAAATTGAGACTGTGCGCTTATCTGTGCAGAATATATTTTGAAATTTTCTTTAACGTATCATGAAAAGGGCAATCAACCAGAAGGAAATAAGCGGGGCTGAAAATGGACATTGGGATTTAACCTAATTCACCTGAAGGAGCAAATAGGGTCATGGATTCTCATTTAAGGCAATGGATATTCTGGCCACTGAGTCTCCACTTGAATCTAAACATGCAGGCTCTGTTACAATTTTTAAGGAAGGAGCATCCGCCATTTGTGCCATTGCCACCAAAGTGAAGTTTTATTTTCTTTTGGCAGGGGGGACTGGGGAGAAAGAATGTGTGTACTATGATTCTGATTCCTTGAGAGATTTAGTGAATTGATCTGATGCCATGCAAGGCAGATCCATTTATTGATTCGCTGATGTCACTTTGCAGCTCTGCCGCAGGTTTGTCTTTCAAAAATGTTGTATGTATGTAAGAGTGTCAGCTTGGTTTCTTCTCCGATCTATGAAGGGTATTTTTGGAGTTTAAATGCGGATAAACACTTGAAGTCCCTTCAGACACTTCTAACTGAGAGATAAATGGTCAGTAGTTTCATTGAATTGAACAATTAGAGGTAGGATTTTGTTGGAGAAGTTTTAAACAAAGAAGCAATAGTAACCGAATGCACACACATGACTAAATTCTCCCAACTGTAACAACCATCAAATGATCGACCAAAGTTCAGATTCAGGCATAACACCAAAACTCTATCCCACGGTAAGTTTGAAAAGCACATACATGAATCCAAGGAGAAAGGATAAAACAGGAAAAATGGGCAAACCTGAAAACCGAACACATACTCCATAAGATCAAACATGTCCAAGTCCCGAGGTCCAGAA
>JAOTQG010046854.1:0-14823 GCA_025631175.1 Iris virginica
AGGCTGCCTTAAAGTCCTTTCGCATTTAGCATATACAAACGTGGCTAGACATTTATTCCCATCCGTGCTTTCTATATCCACTGTAATAGATTGCCCCGTAACATCCACCATGTGAATTGTTAGCCTGTTATCCCACAAGATCCATATATGCATATTTTCCGGGTTCTTGTGCATATACAACAATTTTCAAACCTTTGATTTGAACCTCACTTTTCAATTGACAAACAAACACTCATCCAACTGGTTTAAACAAATGTTTAAGGGAACTCACTCGCACAAACATGGTTGATGAGAATTATTACACACACATTCAAGTGTAGAAGTTAATTATTCTTATCCATAGAGTATAGATGAAATAGCCAAAACATATCAAAGTGTAAAAATTAAATATTTTTATTTGAATGAGGAAATATTAGCATTTGATATGAATGTGATTCAGAGTTCAACACTTATTTTGAAGTATGTATGAAGTGAAGTCCTATTTTAACACAATTCAAAGAGAGTTCTCTGCTATGTTACCGAAAAGCTTTAGTTTCTAACAGTCATACATTCCCACTTTCTCTTATTCTTCGATCATATTACATATTAAACTCTAGTAAACATAAGAGCAATCTCAGAAGCACAAAAAAAAAAAAAAAGGGCACAAAAGCATAATTATCATATTTGTATCGATGTAAATTTTCTTAGCGATAGAGTCCACAAAATTTATTGTCAAATCAAATTAAGCCAACAAAATCCAAAGAAAGGGTAGAAATTAACAACACGCGACATGCCAACAATGCTACAACATTTTTGAGTAACACATGGGAAATTGAAAGAACGATGCCACAACAATTTTTCTTCTAAAACCAGGAAAAGGTGTAAATGTAACATTTTGCACCAACTTCGCCAATGTCCGTCACAATTTTTTCCCTACTAGTCTGAAATTGTCATTACAATACGTTTTGCACCAAAATTTAAAGTATTCTTCCATTTCATATGGTCAGTAAATTTACATCCAAATCATTTGGAATGCATGTGGTGTAAAGACTCAAAAGTTAACAGTTGATCGTTAATCTGTCCACCTCGTTTTATGTGGAAGAACACTGAACACAAGTAACCATGCGGTTCTTCAAAGTTTCAACTTGAATATTTAGCAATAACGAAAACATGCCCACAAATGGCCGAGCAAGATCTTCCAGTTGGCTGCACAACGTATTCCACTCCAAGGCACATCAAAAAATAACAATAAATGTCTTCACATGGTTGTTGGATGTTTCAGCAACTGATGTCTGAACACGTCTTCCACTGTAAGACGTAATAATCCATATAAGGTGTATTTGCAATTTAATTAGCACACAGCAAACCAACACTTATGCTCAGTAGTAAATGATCTCACACAAATTTTGGGAAATCAATCCATAACCATTTCAAACAGAGATTTGCTACTTAATGGACCCCCAAATAAAGCATGTTGCTACAATGAACTGAACCTCATCAAACTGACCACACAAGAAGCGAAGGTTCTAAACCACAAATTCTAGTGTCACAGTTCAGACGACCTTTGAGGAAGAACATGCAAAATGCAATTAGAATATGTTTAGATCTGACAGCTGCCATAATACTAAATATTTTTGTACTGAAATCAGAACTTGCAATTAGAATGAGGAAAATTATTTGATATGTACAAATGTCAAAATATCATTGGAGGGGAGAGATTTTCTCTCTCCCACTCGGACCAAAGCAGCGCTTCTTCTGCCAAGCTAAAATCTGGTCGGGTCTTACACTATTCACCAGCCTAGTCATATGTGAAAAATCTTTTGTACATGTGGCAGAATATTCCAAGCATATTCTTGAAAGAGTCTTTTTTTGGTCATCACTGCTGGTGCACTGATAAGCTCAGCTCTCGTCTCTACCATGCTGTCTTCAGATTGGCTGGCCATGGTCCAAATCAAGCTGAGTATCCCTGAAAAGAGCACATAGGAGATGAGAGGACCCTAGATTAGAATCATAACGCACATTCTAAAATTCACAATGCACCATTGCACTTTAAAATTGTAATTTTACTGGAATGAATCCTTTTGCCCCTAAATATATGGGACTTAACGAATATGAAAAGTAAGAGAGTGGCCATCGGGCACCGGTGTTCAATAAACTAACTTAAATGACCTTGACTAAAAAAAACATTGATGATGATATGTGAAAAACGAATAATAATTAAGTGATTTTTTGATGAAAATTTGTCTTAATTTTAAAATAGATAAGTCAATGTAAATGAGTATACATATTAAAATCCAACAGATAATAAATTAAACACAATTGAGACATATGGGAAATTAATAAATTAGGTAGTGAATTAGTTTGAAGTTTGGTAATGATTATTGGAAAGAAAAAAAGTAGGAGTGATATATAGATAAAATAAATTGTACCCAATGTGCAAGAAAGTTAAAACAAAATAAAAAGAATAGATGCAAATGGAAATGATCATTGACGGTCTAACAAATTACCCACCGGAAAACTAAAGTGTAACCTTGCAATTAACTAACTGCCATAAATAAATGGAAGTAATGTGTATATAGATATATAAGAAGCAATTTAAATGAAAACCATATATATTCTGCGAACTCAGTGATTGGTGATGGATCATAGTGAATATTACTGGCTCATCGTTATTTTGATGGTTCATAGTGTTACATTGTGATCCATCAAAATTAAATTTGATGGGTCACCGTGTTTTTTTTATAACTAACACTGGATAACAATGTTATTTTTGACCAACACTATCATCCATCAAAATCATAGTGGTTCATTAATTTGATGGATCACTGTTGATATTAACTATGATCCATCAAATTAGTGTTCGCAGGTTTGCACATTACTAAGGGTTGGTAGCGAACAGTCCCTATATATGTGTGTATATATATATATATTCAATATTAGCTAAGTTGCATCATATTTAGAAAATACTTCCACACAGCTTCCCGATCTGCGATATTGGGTCTTGGGGCATGAGTGGGAATGTCTTGATCAAACCCAAAGTGCATTGCCAAACAGGTGAGGTAGGTACTACTCTACGCATTCTTCGTCTAATCCTACCAGCTCAGAAACCCTGAGGCATCTTATGTACGACTCCAAGTACTCATTGAGTTCATCATCGCCGACAATGGAGACCATCTCTTCATTTTCCTCGTAGAATACACACGACAAGAGGTTATCGTCCACTATAGCATAAGGCCTCCAGTATAAGAGTCGTTGAGTTGAATCTATCTGAAACCTAACATTTTCTATAAGCTTACTCTTATCTTGCCAACCTGGGCTCACCATTTCCGACAAAATTAGGCTCCGGTCTTAGTGCCCAAAATCTCTACCAGACCCAAACTCGGACCAAGCAAAAAGAGGCCCATATAGGTACAAGCACATGCTTGCTGTTGCACTTGGTAATATTAAATTTCAGAAAACTAAGCTCGTCGTTAATTTTTGCAAGCACAACTGGTGCAAAAGCAATTTTCTCACCTCTAGCGAAACGGACAGCTAAGCGAAGGACATGTTTGGTTTGGCCATGCTATTTTGTGTGCTCGGCAAAACCAACCGGGTCAACCAGATGGCCAGAAACGCCTCGTGGTCTATTGCTCTACCACTGTCCATTGAGTAATTTATCCATGCAGATTGGCTAGCCTTTCTTGCTGATGATGCTGCAAGTTCTTTGCGCACTTCTTCCAATCCCTGTGCACTTGTTCTCTCTTCTCTGGTGTTGGGAGTGGCAAAACGGGTATTACATTAGCTTACAAATTCCATATCACTTTATTTTCAATCCTCAAAGTACAGAAGTTAAAACACTTGAGGAATTTCATTAGCATATTGTATCTCTAGTGCAAAATGTACTACTGAATGTCCCCTAATGGAAAAGGAGATTTTTGAGTAAAGTGGCTGGCGTACAATGCTAATAGCCCACAATATCTGCACTTGCTACATTATATGATAAATAAGGCATCAATGTTGAGTTATCCAGGGTCTAATGCAGCCCAACCTATGTAACTCGTAAGGACTCTTCATTTCACCCACAATACCTGTGTCCAACCAACATGGTATCCACAACACAATAAAGCTGGAGGGCTCAAAACTCCCAAGCCTTCTCACAATGTTTTACATTTCCTATCTTACCCATGTGCCTATCCATGTACTTTCTACTGTTTCCGTATCATGGTTTTGCGCTTGTTACAACCGTCCAGGATTAACTACTCTCCACTTCCCCTTAATTTCTCCCACATTTTCCCTGTTTTATCCACTTACTCCCTGCGCACACATGTCTTGTGCAGTTGTTGCTAGTCCGGGAAATGGGTGTGAAATCTGTCCTGGATTTTTCAAGTTCTAAATGGCCACAGCCCTTTTTAGTCAAATTTTCGGAAATTAAAAATATTTCAGGTACCAAAGTCTTACAATTCTCACTTATAGTCCCCTATTTTATTCCTTTTCTTTTTCGATGAAAGAAGAATATATTAGATAGGGGCGGGAAACACAAGAAGGCAAACCAGGTATACGCCAAGATACAAAAAGAAAAAAAAGAGAAAAAGGAAAGGCAACAAAACAAAAATAAACTACAAGGCTCCGCCGGCTTGAATTTAAAAGAGTGAGGAAAGGAAGGGAAATTGAGGTAACATAAAAATAAAATTCCATAGTCCACATGCTCTCGAGATTTTATGGTAGGAACACGAGGATAAGGCAAGGTACGTTTTTGAAAGTTTCCTCAGTTTTGTTCTTAGCCAAAAGTGGTAGGATTGGAGAGGATGGAAAGTTTTTCTATTTGAAACTTTTTGATCTCCTCTTAGAATATTTCATTTCCTTCCAATCCCAAGAGCACATAAGAGAAAGTATCCACTTTTGTCACAAATTTCTTTACAAATTCGAGCACAATTTGACAAATTTCAATCCCTCCCCTCCCCTTCCTTTCCCTCCCAATCTCAAGAGCACACAAGGGAAAGTGTCCACATTTCTTTTGAACTTCTTTCCAAACTCGAGAGCACTATTTGACAATTTCAATCCCTTCCCTTCCTTCCACTTAAAACTCGGACTCCAACCCTAAAACTTCCAACCCCTACCCAAATCTATTAGAGACAAACCTTGAACTGCCTCAAAGCTTGGAACAAGAATCCACTCTCAAAGAATGTAGAATGCAACACACCTTCTGAAAATCCTCGAATCGTATCAATCCAGCCCCGCAATATCTTAGCATCCCTTGCGCAACCAAAACCGATATAGCTGGTTGTGCAAAAGTCCTGGATCAAGAGGGGAGTAATCCAATATTCGCCTCGTACTGCAAACAAGGAGCATCATAACTGACGAGCTACAGGATAATGCAAAAAGAGATGATCATGAGTTTTGCTCTCCTCATGCACATGAAACTAACATCCGGAGATAAAGCCTTAATTGTTCTACGTCGTTGACGGCTTGACGCCGGTCATTGGTATTAAAACAGTTGAGAGCCACAAACCAAGTGAATACTTTGAATTCAAAAGGAATCTTGAATTTTGAGATGAAATTGTAAAGGGAAAATTGACCTGAAATTGAGGGCGGATGAGAATTTTCATGAAAGACAACCGAGAACAATCCAGATGTCTCTACAAAATCGATGATCGTTAGGATCATACGGGTTAAAGATGAAAACAAAGCAAGTTCGTAACATCAAGGTATTCCCTATCATTAAGATTCCAAACAAAATGAAAACCCCAGCGCATTGATCCCTTTCTCAGCAATCAAAAAACAAACGACGGAAAGGAGTTCTAAGAGGGAAGTTCCATACCCAGATATCCTCCGACAACTAACCTTATCCTCAATACCATAGTTATTAAAGGCGCGCCTAGGAGCTAGGCGCAGGCGGCCGCATGTATGGCGCCTTGGGAGGGCTAGGCAGGGGGTTGTTCATTAGACGAGGATTTGGGCGCGCCTAATCCCTAGGCATGTGCCTTGATTTTGGGCGCCTAGGCTCCGGGTGGGCGCAGGTTTGGCCTTAATCTACGTCGTTTAGGTTTAGGCAATTAAGTTAAGTCAAAATAGGAGCACTGACCACCCAAATCAGACGCGACGAGAGAAGATCGAAGAGGAAGACACGCACACTTCAGCGACTCTTCCTTCAGTTGCGGTGACGACATCTGAGGCACGTGACCCTCTGATGACCTTCATCTACCGCCTGCGAGCTCAGGTTGTCTCCTTTTTTTTGTTTCTTGCCTTCTCTTCTCTTCTTCTGACCCTTCTTTCTTCTTTTCTTCTACCCTACTCTTCTCTTCTTCTACCCCTCTCTGTTCTCTTCTTCTAAGTTCCACCCTTCACTGTTCTCTGTTTCTTACCCTTTTTTTTTTTGGGTTCTGTTCATTTGGACACCTTAGCACGACCGAATTCCAGAAAACTACTAGACTACTAGTCCCTGGGTTCCCACCTAAAGGAAGCCCGAGAAAAGTGAAAAGGACACCGCTTCATGGAACAACCCACAAGGGAAGCATAATAAGTTAGGACTGAGCTCTCCACATTAATCCCAGCCAAGCCACATCATAGCTCACCAAACAAAGTTTAAGAATGTAGAAAATAAATCTCCCCAAACAAAGTCTGAAACAAGGTTATTCTAACTCCTGTACTCCCATATGTTTCCAATTTATTTTAAATCTCAATTCATCAAGGTTAAATAGAAATATAGAACATGAAATACAAAGTAAACAACCAGAAACCGTGTCCAAGACCCCTATTCCCCCCCCCCCCCTTCAAGCCAAGTCCTTGTCAAAAACTAAAGTTTCCATACTTTTAGATAACCACCTGCACTAATGCCCACAAACAAGTCCATGTAACAGAAAAACAGATCCAATTCGGGGATCCCTCTCGACTAGCTCCGCATAGATTAGATACGTGCATTAAGGTCTCTTTAGCATGGCCAGAGAGGAATTCGTCCGACTCAATCCCCTCCCTCTTACAGTGTAATAATCTAGTATAGATTTCATGGGGATCAAAGTTGATAACTTCTTCACAAGAAGAAATTGTTAAAAGCAATATTCAACTCTTTTTACAATTATTTAGCATACGATTTATCAGCAAATGCTGAAACCTACAGGACACAACGGGTCTGTAGGAAAGGATACCAATAGATAGCAAAGGGAAGGAATACCTCAGTAGTTAGTATGGGATGAGTCAGTCAAAGAATACATTTCCATCACTATATCATGACATGAAAAGCACATCTATTGAGCAGCAGCAAAAAAGGAAACAGTGGACTTACATTTAATTTCTTCTCCAGCTGGTCCAGCTGGTCCACAGCTTCATGTAAAGCATAAAGTGACATCTTTTTAACCTAGTTTTGGTAGATCACAAATAATGTAAGCATTTAGAAATACATCAAAAGATACTATAGTGAGCAAAATTTGCACACTATAGTAGAAGAAGAAGAAGAAGAACTTATAAAGTGGGTAATACCCCTTCTACAATTCAGCTTCATCCTCATTTTATCTTTTCCAGAATTACTTCATGTGACCCATTTTTTTAACAGCATTGAGAAAACATTGTCATTTACATTCCAATCAATGTATATTAGGAGGGCCCATGTATTCCATCACCTTCTCCCCTCTTTAATTAGGAAATGCGGAAATGGTGATTATGGTGTTCCCAACATTGGGTTTTAAAATATACTTACAATTTCAATTTTCTTTTCTTGTTGCTAATGTTGGCAAATGAAAATTAAAGATTTTGTTTCCACTGTTCTATACCAATTTGTAAAATGCAATTAAACTTGAATTTCCACCAAAATTCTTCAAACAGGGTCAATCTCCATTAGAGAATAATGTCGATAGATAAAAAAAAGTATTTCACTCGCCCAAGCCTCAATGCTGATTTCGGCATTTCATTGGGGGAGGGGGGGGGGGAGGTGATAGATCACCCAAGAGCTCAAGGTGTTTATAAAATAATACCAATAATCTGAGACAAATAGATGAGCTAGCCTAGACACTACAATAATAAGATGAAAGACATTCTATAAAACAAAATAACAACTAACCTAATCAGACTTTGTATAATACACTAATACATCTAAGAGTAACAAAATGTACATTAAACTGGATCTTGAGTCAGGCTTGGATTAACCTGTCATCATATGCTGTCCCCTAGATCTACAAGGTCTAGCAGGGTGCTTCATGAACCCCAGGCCAAGTTTGACTAACACCCTCATTGATTGGCTCTTATGCCTCAAAAATTCTGAAACAAAAGTTCAAATGACAGCAAAAAAGAAAAACAGAACCAAAATTTTATACTATTTATGTTCAAATGAAATCTGGTTATTACCCTTGTACGATCGATAATGGTTAAAGCAACCAGCTCATTATTTCCAGGTTTGTATGTTCAATCTAAACGGAAGCATGCCAATGGGACCTCTTTTGCCACATCCAAGTATAGGCTGATAGCCTAGCCCCTGGAAGTCCCCGAGTAGGGTGCAGCACACCATATATGACTTCTATTCCTGCACATATTCTTAGAATTCAAGTTCATAAGATTTGGAAAGTTTTATGTTAGCTAGCAGTTAGGGCGGAATCATACTGAGGTAAGCCTGCCCAGCTCAGGAACCGCATATTCAACTATTTTTTTCTGAGCTCCTGCTAAGGGCTGGAAGGGGAGTTTTCGTGGTGGTACTAAATCAACTTTCTGAGACCAATTACTTTTTTGTAAGCTTTTATTCTTTTAATCAATTTGCAATACGAGGCAAATAAACCCTTATATGTATAAACAGCGTGTGTATGTGTCAGAATTTCTATAAATGTCGAGGAGAGTGGAGTGGAGCCAAAAAAGAGCTAGCCACACAATTTGAGGGTGAGACGACAGGCATCTCACATGGTACCAAGCTTGCTAATCAAACTTGGAGCTCATCTACACAAACAACCAGCGCAAGAGCTGAAGCTCGGATAGTATCCTCAAGAGCCTTTGGTCAAAGGAGCCTAGAGTGAGCAGACTTGAATCATGTGACAGCCTACTTGCAGTCGATCTACAGCAATTCTCCTCTTTATGTGCTTCATTTCCTCTCTTTTTCTATTATGGAAAAAAATTGTACACCAATAACGACAGCAATTACGCCCGAAATACATCGATGAGCGCAGACTTACGATACAGATTTTCTTGCTAGGCTTATTCAGCCTACATGATCTGCATATCAGACCTACGAAATTAAATTTAGCTGACACTCCCTCTATTCCCGGTAAAGAGTCCACATTTGAAAGTCAGACTTGTTAATTTTGTTCTTTCACTCCTTTATATTTTTATCACTTATACTATACTTATATATTTTTTATACAATATGATAGAAAACTATCATCTGTAGAACATGAAAAATAAATTTTGAAAAAGAACTCATTTTTATAGCGTGATATTTGAAAGTGGACTCTTAATGTGGAACATCCAGAAAAGGTAATAGTGGATTCTTTGCCCGGAAAAAGGGGAGTACTTAATTTTCTTCATTTCACTACCCTGCCTTTAGAAACCCCAAAACATCCATCAAACGGCAGCTTTCTTCAAGATGCAAACAAACGCTATAAGTGATTGTTGCTTCTTTAATTATACTCATAACGAAAATCATAGGTGATCCCCAAAATCCATTTCAAAACATAAATACCAACAATAATAACCAAACACCCTCTGCCAATGTACAAAATATAACGAAAATCATATGTGATCCCCAAAATCCTTTTCAAAACACAAATACCAACAATATATAACCCAACACCCTCTGCCATTATACAAAATATACCCCTCCCTAAACACCAATGCAATACCCAAAAAACTCCAAAGAAGATTAATATGATAGTGACCAACACTACTTTCATGTCCTAGCCAGTGGGATATGGTTTTCAGAATTCTTCTAGGAACAAGAAGAAATTGAGTGAAATCGTAGAAGCCAAGGGGTTAAAGATGGCAACTCACTCTTACAAGGTATCATCAACTAGTACCATAAACACTGCCAGACATACATACATACTCAAATTATGAACCAACTAACTGTCATTACAAGATATTGCCCTGCACTTACTAGTTGAGAAACATTAAGATGAAAAGGAAAATGCAGAAGCACAGTGAAAAAATTTAGATTAAAGTATTCAAAAAAGAAACGTACCTCCAGTTTGTCTTCTTTCCCTACATGATTCTTCGGAAGAGTGCGGAATTCCTCAGTCAAACGAATGCACTCACCAATATTTTCAGGGGAGACGAAATCAAGAGCGACGTTTATGCACGACTGTAAGTGATATAAATTCATAGCATAAGAAAGAGAACCCATGGAGAGAGAGAACTAGAAGGAATATGTTGATGCCATATCCTACGAATTCTATGTCCATAAAAACAAATTGTATCTCTCCATCTAGGGATGTGCAAACAAATTTTTCTTTGGAACAAACAAAAGAGAGAAATTATGATGGTAGATCACCAAGCACCTGAATATCACATTCCACACTCCCACAGAAAGAGCTCGCCATTTTGGTTTATTCAATTACGAATTTAGCGAGGCCATCAACGAACAAGCACATTAAGTATTAATGGTGACACATCTAAAAATAAAATGAACCTTTACAGTGGCAGATCCAAATTTTCCTTCACTGGAGTTATAGTGGTAACTGGTTATAATATAAAAGAAAATTTTAATGACGAAAATCAAATCCTAATTTTAAACATAGTAGTATAATAGAAAGGCTTCAAATTTTACCACCTAGAAAAGAATGTTTTCCTTGGACAGACTTGCGTGCAAATTGGCTAAAACAGAAGCTGCTATGAGCAGCAAAGTCCAGATAATGCAACATCAAAACAAACAGAAACAAAAAATAAAATTGAATAACATCCCTGATTATGTAAAAAAAACAAGAGAAAATTTAAAAACAGAAACCATGGTCTACTAACTAATTACAACAATATGACATACAAAAGTCTTAATATCACAACTATAGCCAGTGTCAGGTAAGAGAGCTACTATTAACGGTCTATTTATTGCTATGTTTCTAGTAGCATATAAAAAATAAGACATTTGAAAGTAAGGAGGTTAAACCTAAATCGCAAGTGATCGATTCAGAAATATCCATAACAGACTTTTGTTAACTCCGTTATCTGTTTAGTGGAAGGGATTTTTACCCAACAATGTCAAATATTTTGAATCAAGACTATTGAAGGCAACCCAAACTTGAACTATAAAATAGATAAATTAGCTATACATGACACAAAAACAGCTACTATGGTACCAAGTTTCTTATCTGCTCAGGAAAGTAAATATCATAATTTAACCCCCTGCCCCTAAACTAAAAGAAAGAAAATGACATCTGAGCCATGAGGGCTGTAGTGACTGGGAGGTCGGAGAATCATGCATATACATGAATATTTGTTGCTAAGTTGGTACTGTACAGTCTGGCAAATAGCTCTCTGCTGCTTCTTTTGACAATATGAAGAGACGGAATGCAGAGACCACCAGAACCAGAAACTGAATATTTGAACTGCCAATAAAAATTAAATTCTTTAACTTTTTAATTATGAATTTCATGCCATCCTTCTTTATTCTTTCCATGCATGCCATCATATATCGACTTCGTGTTCACCCAATTGCGCTTCATCCCCATATAGTAAAACTTTTTGCTCCACAAAGAGCACATTATTAATTTAATGCAGATTGATTGCAAGTTGTAGAGTAACACCTGCTCCGTAACAAACAATCAATAAACCACATTGCAAGATCTAGTAATCAATTTAAAGTTGATTACCTTAAGATTTCTAACTTGATATGGACACCCAGCAGGTATAAGCACAGCATCCCCAAGTCTTTGAACAAAAGTCCAAGGTTCAACTCCTACATACCCAAATGATTTCAGTGAACCAAAATACAGGCCCAAGAGCCTGTAAGGGAAACAATCTCAAAGAAAAACTAACCAAACTCTTCCTTAAGCTTCCTTTTATGATATGAAGTCAGGTAGAGTGTCTGATCATGAATAGGGTGAGCAACCTATATAAAATAGAAACTATTAAACAAATGTTGAAAGCATTCAGAAATAAACCAAAATCCTAGATAGCAGAAATATAATCCATAAATTCCGAATGAACCAGCAGAACAGATGCACCACAAGTTAGCTGCATGTGCATTGAGAATCCCAAGCCAAGGAGCAAGAGTTGTGCACTATCTATCAAGGCCGCATGATCTGTTAATAGATGTCCTTGGTAGATTAGGGTTATTAACATCATTTCCATGGTGCACCAGGATTAGTATTATCATTTCCTTAATTTAATAGGAAACTCCTATTATTTAGTAACTAGTCATTTTCCTAGTCATACTCTCTTCCAATCCTAGTATTATTAGGAAAGTTTAGCCTACAAATAAAGTTATAATGCCTCAAACTTATTCAGAGTTGATTAATATTATTTGAGTTACGCTTCTGCTGTTGTGGCCTGCAGACACGATTAACACTTTGCAAGGGTAAGTGTTTCTTCTCCTTCTATTCTGTTTTTTATACGCTTCCGCATTAATAACCTTACGTCAAATATATAAGGTCTGAAGTAGAAAATCAAACACTTTAGCATAAGAGATGAGAAGTAGCTAAAGTTTCTCTAATGAACAAAATATTTGTGCTGATAATCCCAAATACAAGCAAGCCAGAAACTTGAACGGAGTTCAAGGGTTGACAATCTTCTGTCAGGTTACTACTCAGCTACAAGGGTATCACCCCCATTAATAGCATAACCAAAGTTACTGTCCAATAACAATGACTAAGTCACAGCAGATGTGATTAGGCTAGAAATGGTCATTTAGTAGGGTTTTAAAAAAAACAAGCATTTGGATGGGTGTTTTTTTAATTTGGTTTTTGATTTTGAGTTTTTGTAATGATCAAGTACAAAGTATGAGAGAGATAGATAGAAAAATTGTGGGACCAATGAGAGAGAAAGATCAAAAACCAAGAAATCAAGGTGGAAACCACCCATCCAAATGGAGTCAGTTTTTCTGTCAGATAACAACACAAACCTCTCCAACCACTTGCATAAGCTTGAAGTTGTCAACCAATACTTCAAAGGAAATGAATGGTGCTAGTCCCCCACGAAAATCCATCGGATAACCATTATGTTCAATAAATAGATTACTTGAACTTCTAGAGCGTTGGTGATCTAGTATGAATATTGATATAAATATATAATATATCAAATTAAGTAAATGAAGATAGTCCGTAAATGTCTCGGTTAACTATCTTTCTGAACTAACAATGACACGAAGGGCAGCTAGTATTACATCCTACATGCCAGCTAATATACCTTCACATGTATTTAATTCACGTGTACAGTCAACAGCAAGGTGAAAAGAACGAGGATTAAGACGAATATAAACTAGCCGAGGGAAGAGAGAGAGAGAGAGAGAGAGAGAGAGAGAGAATAGGTACCATGCACTCTGCAGGAGGGCACAGAATAGCATCTCTGATGAAAGTAAATGGAATCACCAATGAAGTTTAAATTAAAATATAAAGTCTTAATATCAAAGTTACCTCAACAGTCAAAAGAAATAACGTGAAGAAGACCTTCCGTGCTTGGACACAAAATGCAAGACATTTGTTGTATAGCCTATAGATTCCACCACCAAATGATGGGGTCTATAATGGCCTACCAATCACAGGCACTTGCCTGAGCATTTTGTATGCTTATGTTTTTGGAAAAATGAGTAACGTTGACATGCAGGAATAGAAGATATATAGCTCATAAGAAAAGAATTTTACTCTAAAGGCTGTAGTCAGGCATATGAGGCACAAAACTTGCTTGCTATTGAACCAGCTCTATTAACCACAAATAACCTATTCCCCTAAGAACCACAAATAACCTAAGAACCATTTCTAGCCATTAGATCTGCAACCCTAATTTCGGATCCATAGAACAGACGAATACCAGCACCTCCTCTTCTGCTTCTCCATCACTATCATCGTCTCTCTCCTAGCCGCCCAATCACGCCACCCCTTCCTCCGCCGCCGCAGCACTTTGATCAGACCCATCGTCTCCCTTGCCGCCGGCGCCGCCAAAGAGGTTGTCGATGAGCAATCCTCCCGTTCATTCCATAGCCTCAAAACCTCCCGCGCTCTCTCCGTCCAGAAAAGCGAAAACGAACACAAATTCATAGATCAATCCTCCTCCTCCGATCGATTTCGCCAGCAAAATATCCTCCCTCCGTCGCCGTCCTCCTCTTCGTCGGCAAAACTCCTCCCATCTTCTCCGAATAATTTTGAGACGATTGATTCCGTTTCTCTCTCCTCCATTGCTGCATCATTCTCCGGTGATTACTACACAAATAAGTTAATGGATCACTGTTGTGTTGACCTCCATTGTCCTCCTTGGTCTCCTCTATGTTGAATTTTTCCAGCGATCACCATATTTTTGATGAATCTATTAGTGATCCATCAAATAATAATACTGGTTCATCATACGATAACACCGATCCATCAAAAATTAAAATGTAAAAGTAATAGGAAATACAAAATTGACCAAACAAATTTTAACACTGATCTATCAAATTTTATCAAGAATTGACAAAAATGTCCTTTTTTTGAACCAAAATTACAACTTGTGCCACCGTCTTTTTATCTACCCAGGAGTTTACCCTATTCAATCTCATCCTTTGAGTATCATTGGCCTAACGGTTAATATTAGTTCTTAGGTTTTTCAATTGTTTGTGGTTCTTATTTGAATAGCTTTATATATATATATATATATATATATATAGGTAGTCGCTCAAATGAGAACCTAAATATCATAGGAACTATAGGAACCAAAGACACAATAACGAAAATATTTACTGTGTTGGGAGATTCAAATACACAGTACTGAAAA
>JAOTQG010046965.1:0-14823 GCA_025631175.1 Iris virginica
AGCACAGGGCCTCCTAAATCACAGGAACGGCCCTGACGCTCGGTATAACAATTGTCTTCCGCAACAACTGGTGTTAAAGTTATATTTTTTTGAGTTCAGCTTTTCTGTTGCAAAGGATATTTTATTTTATGTCTCATATGTTTACTAATTTTAAATTTTGAATTTTAGCATATGTATCGATTTTTAAAAGTTATGAGAAAGAAGATGAGACATCAATCAGAACAGAAATCTCGATTCATTTTAAACTCTAAATTTTAATTAATTTAAAATATATATTATTTTTAAAAGATATGTAATGAAAGATGACATAGGGTTTGAAACACAAAATTCAAGTTCTACTTTTCTTCCTATACAAGTTTCACAAAGGAAACAGCTTCTTTTTTTAAAGTAGAATAAAAGTAAAACAAGACTTACATAGTTACATTTGTTTAAAAAATAATTTAATTAAAATGTTTAAGGATATAGTTTTACTATTTGTAGCATTTTAAAACTACACCATCATCTTATATTATTTTAGAAATTATTTTTTAAATTTTCGAACAAATAAAAAATGGAAGTGAGCAGCGATCATAAGAAAAGATCCAAACCTTTCAAAATCAAAAGGACATATACCTACTTTATGCTTCCGTCCTTCACAATATCTATCAGTTTATATATAACGTGGGCTATATTATACCCTTTTTTTAATCAATTGATATGAACGTCAAAAACGTTACCAAATATATTCTATTTGCAAGTAGTCCTGTTGTTTAAATTTATCAACAGGAAGGTTACCATCTTTGTGTGTGTGTGTTCGGGGGGGGGTGGGTAGTGGTAAAATTTTGTAACACTTGTTTTGGCACGAAGAGTTGTAAGTTGTATAGTAAATAATTCTTTTCATTATTTTTAAAATTTCAATTTAAATTTGTGAAAAACAGAATTTTAAAAGAGAAGATTTTCTGTTTTTTACTGTTTTTTTTTTTCTGGGGGAGTAAATCTTCCAAGGTGCGTTGATTATAAGAGGCAAAAAGGAAATTGTGTACCGCTAGATTTCGTGCAAGCCGCCACGCATCTACTTGATAGTTCAATATAAATCTTTGTATTTTCCTACTCTATAAATTATTCAGTGATGTAGAAAATCTTTGTTGGTGACACATCCATCAATGCTAAATGCTAGATTCAAATCGAACTGATTATTATTATTTTTTTTACTCACCAGTATCATTGACGGGTGAGTTTCAATGGAAATTTTTTTCTTCATACAGTAAAACTTGAACTCAATATCTTCCTTAAACGAATTTAAATCGTTCATCACTTGGACAAATTTTAAAAAAAAAAAAAAAAAACTGTGATATTTACACCATGCTACACATCAGCATCACATGGTTGCATCATAAATACAAAAAAGGTGGACCACATTGGATCCCGACTCAAAACTATTTACCCTTTCCATCCCCTTAGTACGCCAACGTCAGTGTCTTCTTGTCCCTCGTGCTTCAGTTACCTTCGTTCGTGTTGTACTCAAAAAAACTACTTCGGACTTTTTGTCCTATTCTAAGTTTTACTTTTTATTTTATCTTTTTAAAATTTTATGCTAATCATTTAAAAAATAATCGTAAAATTTAAAATTTAAAATAAAAGATATTTGTCAATTTTTAAAAGATAGAAAATAGGAGATGAAAATCTCGAATTCAAAAAACAAATTTTTTTTGAGAAATGTTGTTTCATGCATTGAGGTTTTTTGTTTGTTTAATTATGAAATTTCTTTAGATACTGTCTGATTAAGTAATCATCGTACATCATTATCACCCTCCATTCATTTTTAAGTATCAGCCGGCACCACAGATACTGATAATCAAGCCATATCCATACTCAATTTTGCATCTGATGATGATGATGATTTGATTAATTATCAGTCGGCACCCTGCAGTGCACAGATTCTGCCTAGACATTACATATAATTTTTACAAATTTTGATGATCAAGCCATATCCATAGTATTTAATTATCGAGGCTTGTTTAAATGCATCCATAGCCATATCCATACATACTTATGATTCGAAGAACATTTTATTTTCCCACCTAAATCTATGGAGTAGTATTTTCTATTAATTAATTAAAGGCTTGTTAGTTTCCAACAGCATCGATTCTTGGTAATTTTTGTATCGATGCATCTCCGAATGTGATTGAAAATTGTGAAAGTACATCGACACAAATGTTATTACTTACTAATGGGGTTTAGTGTGGAATCCTGAAGATGTTTGTGAAAAAAAATTGCCAAATGAGATGTTAATTGTTATGGAACCCCACTTATCTATACCCTAACTAATTTCCTTAATTGGAAAGAGAATAAAAATAATATTTTATTTTATTAATATATAATAGTTTTTAATTTTTAGGAATAGTTAATTTTTGGAGGACACGAGCACACATTAGAATAATATAAGAAGAATCAATTGATGTGATACGTATGTGTTTAATTAATGATATTTTCACATTCTCTCAATTTTTTGAATTATGTTCACATTTCATTCAATTCTTTTCATTTTTTTTCTCAATTTCTTAATTAATATATTTAATTTATAAAAATACACCGCACGTGTCTACGAATACAGGTATAATGAGTATAGTATAAAAAAGAGCAAAATATAGGGTATATCACATTCTAGGTCATTGCTTTAAAACAATCTTAGATATTTCTTTCAATTTATAATTTTTTTCACACTCCTCCATTTTTAAAAAATTTTTTGAATTAGCATTTTTGCTGTATCAAAAAAATATTTAATTAAAAAAAAAATTATAGCACCGTGTGTTAAGGGACGCGTGTATGCCTAATCTATAGTATAAAAAGAAGAGGTTAATGTGATCAACTCTCTAATTTTAAACATTTTCTTCTCAATTTTTAATTATTTTAAATTTTCTCCCTCATTTTTTTAATATTACAAATTTGTTCTAAATTTTACTCAATTCTTTTCATATTTCATCAATTTTTAAATAATACATTTAATTTTAAAATATGCATTAGGATCGATCAGTAGTGTTGTTGTGTAATATGATATGATATTTTATAACTATTAAAAGTGAAAAATAAGAAAGATAAAGAAAAAAAATGAGATCAATGAAAAATAAAAAAAATTGATCATATGGAATACGTGATCGGTGTTCCAAAATAGATAACCTTTTAGTAAAAAGAAAATTAATCTCAAAATAGTTGTCTTTTTAGAATTTTTAGGCTTTTTTTATTCATATTTTCCTAATTATCGTTTCATTTTCCCAACTATCCATGATTATTAATTACATTTATCTTTTTTATCATCAATAAAGAGACATTAATTAATACAAGTAGATTTGTCAATATATATATTACTCCTTAATAAATGCGCACAAATTTAAAATTTAATAAGTATGCACAAGTTTAAAAGGTGATTTATTGTGATTTATATATATATAGTATAAAAGGGATCATTATATGACACTTAAAGGTGTATTTTTTAACCACAGAATTAAAATCTCAATCACGGATTGTTTCTTTCATTTTTTAAAAAAGTTTTTGAACTTTTCACATTCTCCCCAAATATTCAAAAAAAAAAATGTGCTTAATTTTTTCAAATTTGTAAATTAATATTTTAGTATATTAATTAAGATACTATTTAATTTAATAAAATTGCTCCACATACCACAAACACGAATATGCCTGTTATACACACGTCAAATTTTCTGCAACTTCAAATTTTTGTAGGCATTAACTAATAACTATATTTCTAATTATAGCAGTAATTATCAAGGCTAGCATATTTAGAAGGTCATTAATATTTATTAAAAGTAGAATTAATCTTTGATGAGAAAATAAAAGAATACATTTATTGTTTAATTTCAAATCTTTTCGTACCAGTAAAATTGAGACAGAGTATATTGTTGTGATGATTGTAACGGAAAACTCTTTTCTAATATTTGGCGATGAACATATGTTGTGAGATTTGCAATAGATTTTAAACCAATGAATTATGGTTGCGTTTCCGATTTCTGGACCATTAATTGCAATATTTTTTTGCCTCGAGTGTATCTGACATGCATGTGTAATTTTTGATTCCAAATTGTATCTGACATGTGCCATGTCACATGTGCCACCACCACAACTGTTTTCCCAATCCCCCCTTTCTCAGTCACCAATTAATCTCTCTCCTATATATACACTAAAATTGTGCCTTGGTTTATCTCTGGTCTGGTCATAGTAGGTTCTGGGTTGTACGTACCTCTGCTGAAGAAAATAACAATAACATTCAGGAAACCAAGGGAAAACGCTCTGTTAATCAAAGGAGGAGGAAGGTGACAGACTGGCCATGGCTACTAGAGGGTTTGTGGTGTATCTGCTTACAGCTTTCTCTGTGGCCATCTTCTCTGTGTTCTTCATCAACAATGAATACAAGGCATACCCATCTCTAGTTGTTTCATCAGCAAATTCCGCTTCTGGGTCACAAAATTTAATTGGAACTACTGAATCCAAGATTTGGCCTGTATGTACTCTTCTTTTCTTTCTCCACGTTTTAATTAAATCTGTTTTCATGTTTATACATGCGTTTTATGTGTTTGTTAAAATGTTTTAGGATTGATGGGTTTCCGGAATTTTCATCTGCAGGAATTGAAGTTTAGTTGGAGAAGTGTGTTGGCAACGTTGATTGGGTTTTTGGGTTCGGGTTTTGGAACCGTGGGTGGGGTTGGCGGAGGTGGCATTTTTGTACCTATGCTTACTTTGATTGTTGGATTTGATACAAAGTCGGCCGCTGCTCTTTCCAAGTGTAAGTCATCTGCGTGTGGTTGTGGTTGTGCGTGTCTATCTCTCCATCATTCCATATGTATCGATATTCTTGTGACTCTTAAACATGAAAAGCAACACCATTGTTGATATCCATACGATTCTTTTTTAACCTTGAGTTTTGGCATATAGTGTTTTTGAAGGTGATTTGGTGAGTACTGTGTGATCATGTGTGTTATGCAGGTATGATAATGGGAGCATCTGCATCATCTGTTTGGTACAACCTGAGAGTACCACATCCGTGCAGGGAGGTACCGATAATTGACTATGATTTGGCCCTCTTGTTCCAGCCCATGCTCATGCTTGGTATCACCCTTGGTGTTTCTTTGAGTGTTGTCTTCCCATATTGGCTCATCACTATCCTTATCATCATCCTTTTCATGGGTAATAATGATTTGCATTCTCATTTTGTTATTATTGTTGTTGAAGATGTCGATTTTCACAAAGGAAAAACAAAAGATTTCATATTGTTGGATGTTTAACATAATTTTTTACACTGTAGGAGTTGATACTTGTTAAATCTAATCATATTCTTTTGGTATAAAATAAATACTCCTACTAATCATTGTTGCTTAGTTAAACCAGCCATCACTTTTAGAGTGACAAAAGAAAAAGCCACGTACGTCGCTAACCTCTCTAGATGAATCATTGTTGATAGGGACATCTTCAAGGTCTTTCTTCAGAGGTATTGCAATGTGGAAGGATGAGACCTTATTGAAGGTTTGTTCTAGTCGTTGAATTAGTATATGTTCTGGGAATCTATCTTTTACAGACTCTGAAAAAACAGAAAATTGAACATTAATCACTGAATATTAGAAAACCAAAAGAGAAAAACAAATACTGGACCAAAAGTAAGCAGTACCTTTTTTATCTACTAATTATGTTTGACCCTTTTATTTTGTTGGAATCATTGTAGAAAGAAATGGCGCGACAAGCAACTTCAGTGAACTCCCGTGGCGAGTGTGAGTGCCCAAACTCCTTGTGGTACTTAAAAAACGAGAAGAGTTGAATGTCCAAGTGAAATAGGCATTTTTAATTTTTGGTTCTTTCTTTTATTTATCTTTTCTCTTTGCAGTGCTAATTGATACATATGAGCCATTGCTTCCCAGACCAGAGAAAACTCCAATGGTAGGCAAATTTCTCTGCAGGGTCTACTTCATTTGCCTATATAACAATTTTCATTATGTTTGATTCTGTACCTTAAAAAAATTTCAGGAAATTTTTCTGTTCAATTTACAAGGGAAGAAGATTCTGGTGCTACTAGCTGTATGGATTTCTTTCTTAGTTCTTCAAGTCATGAAGGCAAGTAAAACTACCCCTTTCCTCATACGTTGCGCACGTCATCATACATACTGCAATTCTAATTTGCTTTTTCCTTCTGCAGAATGATTTAGTGGTTTGCAGTACATGGTATTGGGTGCTCAACCTTTTACAGGTATTGCTTTGGTTTGACAGCCTCTGCTCAGTATGTATGTTTTCGCTGCTCGTCGTGGTTCAGTCTGACCTTAATTTCTTCTGTGTTCTCAGTTCCCTGTTGCATTTGGAGTGTTTGGCTATGAATGTGCGAATTTGTACAAGGAAAGCAAGAAGAGAAGAAGTGTGGGCAACACAGAATCAGTATGCGAAGCTGCAATAGACTGGACTGCAACCCACCTAGTGTTCTGTGCACTATGTGGGATATTAGGAGGTACTGTTGGAGGCCTGTTGGGTTCCGGTGGTGGATTCATTCTGGGCCCGCTCCTGCTTGAGATTGGTGTAATTCCACAGGTAGAATTATAATCCTTAAAATGAAGCTGACAAGTCAAGTAAATGTGTTCTTCATACTAAACATTGGTTTTGCACTTTTAACAGAGCATGAATATGTTCTAAGTTATTTTCTTACCACCAACAGATGCTACTATTTACTTGAACATTCTCTTTTTCACTGTTTCCAAAACAAGGAACGGCAGTGAAAAACATGTTTGAACTTCAATCCATGGAAAATGGGTAGCAATGTATGCAACTTTCAACTCAACGCTAATATTTAGGTTCTCATTTGATGAAGTTACTTTTATTCCCTAAATAAGTACCTTAAGAAGTATATGATAAGTGTGGAATCCCTCGTCTTCATGGTGGAAATCATATCTACTTCAGAAATCAAAATTTAGTGCTACTATAATATGGACCTATATTACTTTGTACCTTGTGAAGAATGTTTGTGATCTCCCTTGGTTCTGTTTTAATTTAGATGAATGTATGCCACACTTAGTATTGAGATGAGTTCCAAATGGGACTGGAGACAAATACTCACTTTCCTGGTAATTGCCTTTGTTTGTGTTTATTAGGTGTGTTGTCTATTACACAATAGCGAAATGGGAAAACGAAAACAAGAAACAAATATTGAAATGTTTCCAGAAATTAGGACCACATACACTTCGTGTTTCGAATTGACACCCCACTGGAAAGTAATCCAACTGGGATCGGATCACATGAGGAGCATCTGCATGTAGTATATCCTGTAAATTACTGATTATGAGTTGAACACTTTGAATATGTCTTCTTGAGAATTGACAGGAAGGAGATGTTGATGAGTTGCATGTTCGATTTTACAGGTGGCTAGTGCAACAGCAACATTTGTGATGATGTTCTCAGCATCATTATCTGTGGTTGAGTTCTATCTCCTTGATCGGTTCCCTATTCCTTACGGTATATTCTCATTTCATCTCTAATTTGTGTCTTAAAAAAGTTCAATTTTTACTAACATGCTTCTACTGAATCACTCGCAGCTTTGTACCTCATGTCGGTGTCTGTTTTGGCTGGCTTTTGGGGTCAATGCTTCATTAGAAAACTTATTGCACTTCTGGGAAGAGCTTCCCTCATTGTCTTTATCCTCTCTGCTGTCATTTTCGCTAGTGCATTAACAATGGGTAAGTTATTCATACCTCAGCATCCTAAATCACAGATTTTGTATAAAAGTTTGCGATCCAAAATTGTCTTCTTACTTGGACTGTCTTTGCAGGAGTTATTGGTATAGAGAAAAGCGTGCGAATGATAAACAATCACGAGTTCATGGGGTTTTTAGATTTTTGCAGCTCTTAGTATCGTAAGGCTTGGCAATAGCATGAAGATATGAAGAAAGAAGCACAAGAAGCCATGGCGAAGGGATAGCAGATACAGGCTCTTTGGCCAATGCCTAGTTGACCAAACCCTTGCAGCCCGCTATGAATTCATTTGAAGTCTAGTCTGTGTATGTGTGTACTACAATTGGTTGCTTTGAGTGTTAGCTTCGCGCTAACACCAGCACTACAGTAAGTTTTCCATTTTTTTTCCGAGATGTGTGTTAGCTATGCGGTAGCACCCTCATCATGTTAATATGATTCCACTACTTGGCTGCAATGACTGCTAGCTCTGCACCAACACCGTTGCCACCAAAATTTATGCACAATTGGTTTCTTGAGCAGCAAGAGCTTAATTTTTACTGCAGCTTTTGTTATTATTTCCATTTTTGAGGAGATTTTTTTTTCCCAAGTTGGAAACACAGAATGAGATAAGCCTGCAGCCAATTGACACGTGGAGAGCATGGACAGGAGCAAGTATTCAGGGTCACTGGACAAATCCACATCCTCTCCCCCTCACCGCCTACCAACACACACCCACCACCACAAAGAAATAAATAAACAAACCAATCTCTTTCCATGGGGGATACGAGACTCCCAAGTATTCTTCTTACAAAGCCTTGTGGGCGCGGTGCATTTCCTTCCTATCCTTGTCCAGGAATGTGAGAGGACGTAGCTCTCCATAAGTCTCTTAAACTCTTCACTATAGTGATACGTGTACAAAGGGAACTGTTTAAATTTGAAATTTACAGTATACAAGTATATCTAAATGCAGGTAGATCCGGTTGATAATGTTCTTCAGTCTCATCTCAGAGGGAAGAGTATAAGGGAACTAAGATGATGAAGAAAGCAACTCCAAAGATGACTAGGTGGGTATCATATGTCAGGGTAAAATTTGTGAAAATGGGATGGCAAGATGAGCATGACCATTGTTTATGACTAAATTCATCCTGTGGAAAGTCTAAGAAACATGACAAAAAATCCTGTGGAGAGATTAAAGAAAGCATAAATTAGGTTTGAGTCTAGGTATCCTAGAACTAAGGAAATTGCTAGATTCAACTCTACGTGTTCGGACGAGAGTATCTAAATGTGCCGTCAGGGATTATTCTGTGTCCTCCTATAAATTAGGATAATAGACACAAAAAAGTAACACTACGTCGAACTAAAGGAAAAGCATGGCGATTGGCACAAAACAGATTATGTTTGGTGGTCAATGGCAATGAATGCTTTGACGTATGTGAGCTATTGTGTTGCTTCATATTGTCATAAGAACCGTGGCACAGTTGTTAACAGAAGAACGTTCTGGAAGTTGGGACATTGAGCTACTGCATAGCTTCGGTTGTAACCACATTGTACCAGACTCAAGACCATGGACCAATTGGAATGTTCTAACCAGTAGTGGAAGTTACCCACCTTTCCAACTTTCATATTTCTGCTGATAAAAAACTATACACAGATGGTGAAGCTATGTTGAACATTAGAGGAAAGGTCAGCATTCTACCTTGATGAGTTGCTCATAGATAACTTCAGATTATCCACAACAAGTTTAGAACCCGCATTGATAGAAATATTTCCAATTCCAACCTCCAATGCTTCCAGTTTGTCCTTTTCATTCTTCATCTTCTCATGTTTTAGAGTATCTTCAGTCTTGGATGGATTAGCGTGCAAGGAAGGCTCCAAAAGACGAGGACCTGCATTGATCCACGGGTGAAGAAGGCACTGGGCAGCTGTGGGCCTATTTTCCGGGACAAAATCAAGAATGGGTATCAGAAAGTCAGCCAAGTCTTTTGCAACTTGCTCAGTGATTTCATACTTCTCCATGAGAACCTTATTCAATGGCCAGAAACGCAACCGCCGAATATGCCTCAAATCACCATGTCTGTTGAAGAAGTCTCGTGAATAACGCCCACTCAGGGCAACCTGATCCGAAGTCACAATTAGATGAAAGAAGACATATAATTTACTAGAGAAATTCAATGTTCTTACTTTCCGTGGCATCATCCCTAAAAGTTCCATCATGAGGGCTAAGTGATCCTGTAAGCAGAATTAAGTAGAATATCAGATTAACACTAGACTCACTATTAAAGAACCTTGAAGAGAAAAAAACGCTTGATATGCAATCCGAAACAAACTTGATGATAGAGTCCAGATTACAGGCCAAGGGAATATTCCTTAGAAAATTATCATGTTTCTTAGTGTCGTCGATTCAGGGAAGTAAATGAGAAGCACGCTGGGCAGCCTTTTCAGATCATAGTTATGTTATCAACTTATCGAGGTTAAGATGTTAAATAGGATACCGGCATTGCATATCAAGCTTAACACTCCCCTTACCTGTGACCACTAGGGGTGCACAGACCAAACAAGTTGCCAACAGTCATGATACAGTCGGAATCAAACTCCAAGCATCATGACTTGACCCAAGACCTCACCAAGGCAGAACTCAAATACCCTGTTAAGTCACCAACTCATTTAAAAACATAAGGTTACCAATTCGTCTCAAAACCTATGCTGTTCGAGATGGTCCAAAACCAAGCTTGACAACCCAAGGCCGAGACATCTCAAACTGGTAGACATGTTCACAACCTCAAACAGATAAATGAGCATCGACAATGTAGCGGTTACTTTCTCTTCAAAAAGTAGGGGGTTGGGTAAGAGAGGGAAAGAGAGAGAGTCGTACACTCTGAACATAATCGTAATGCTATATAAATAAATAACACCGCTTTCTTATAAGCTGGGCAGAAATGAAAGAGATATAAGTGAACGCCAAAGCATAAATTTCTGTGGATCTCCACCTCTTGAACCTAAGCCATATCTGTTTGTAAGAAACGTCTCTACTATTTCTATGTTGGTATACTTCGCATTTTTCCGAAGCAGAAAACAGCTTGGGAGAAGGCAATAGACATTGTGCACAGCTTCAGGTTGGAAGCTAAATAGCCCTTTTTCAAGGGCCTCAAACAAAGCAAGGCATGTCTGGACGCAAAATTTGAGTTCAAAAACAAATCTCGACATGTAACAAACCCATTAGGCCATAAGTGTGCATTTCAAACTTAGAGTTGGATAAACCTTTAAATGGATTTTAAGATAATGAAACCAAACACAGCCTTAACATCCACGGCCCACGGGCTTATTAGCCAAATGAAAATTGGCGCATACGATATGCAACTGGAGAAGCACAGTTAACAATTGCAGAAATAACATCAAAATATTTAAGGATCAAGTAATGGTCAAACCAAGAGTTTAGGAGAAATTTTGGAGGGCGACACTATGACATCCCTAGATGTCAGATTTATAGAAAGCAAGATAAACCTCACCAAAGTCAGAGGTATTGGAAAACTTAAAATGCCACTTCTGAAAAATAATAATAATAATAATTTTAAAAAAAAAAAAAACGGGAGCATGTAAATCTGAGAGTATTCTCATTAACGTCTTCCAACTTTGATCTTTGTCATTAGCATATTGATCTCCTAAAGCACAATATAATTTTGAATTTTGCAACTATGGCGCTTGTCAGGAAACAGACTTGACCATTAACTTTCAAGTTCTGATTTGACTGTTGCTGGAAATGCAGGCATCCTGCAATAGAGCCCCTCTACCAAAAAGTTCACGGAGGAGTGAACTAGACATAGGCCTAACATGCAGCCTGTTTCCATGTAGGTATTGAAGAATGAAAATGACATAAAACTATCATACAATCGTACGGCTACAGTAACGCATCCATACCTCGTCCCTGTCAAAGTTCTCACCACTGTGAGGATCAAAAAGAACGTCGCCAGTAACGAGCTCAAAGCAAATGCAAGCAAATGACCACAAATCTGCGGAGGTAGAATATTTGGAGCCAAGAATGACTTCTGGACATCTATACTGCCTTGTTTGAATATCACTTGTAAACTGTTTGTACGTCCAACAAGCATTCCCGAAGTCCACCAATTTGCACTTGGGATCAATTGAAGCTACCAAATGTTTCCTCCTGGAGCGGTATACTCTCTTATCACCCTGTTTTCCTATCCCACTATCTTCCGTTTCATTAGCATTTACTAGTCCATTTAAACTAGTATATCCACAGGGCTGTTTCTCCAAAGATTCCAGATTGGATCTCATAGTGCTATAAGACTTAGAAGTACCAGCTGTCTCAGGATCCGTAATAGTTTCTACAAGGCCTTCCGATCCCACAGAAGCTTGAGCTGCTTCCTTAGCCTTTTTCTGAATCCTTTCCTTTTGGTTCTTGAATAAACTCCCATTTGATGCCTTATTATGTTGTCCAACTCCTGGCTCAACATTAGTTTTATCTTTGTTATTTGGGAGAATAAGAGGAGCACCAGACTTTGTAGGATCCTTAGATCGGTCAATCATGGACAATAGCAAGACATTCTCTGGTTTGAGATCAGTATGTATGATAGAGAGTTGTCTATGCAAGTAATCCAATGCCACCAAAATGTGGAGACAAATCTTTTTAACCATATGGAGAGGCATCCCATGGTAGTCATTATACTTGATAAGTGTCAATAGGTTGTCCCCTAAGTATTCAAAAACCATACAGATATGCTGCCCATTCGGACCCGAGTGTTTAAAATGATCTAGTAGCTTCACTACACATTTCTTGCCACCTGGGTCACCTTCAGCTATCTGTTGCAAAATGGTTATCTCGTCCAATGCAGCCTCCATGTAGTGCTGTGCACTCTTCTGAATTTTGAGTGCTACATAACACTGCATTTTCATTAATCACATAAGATAAAGTTATATCAGAAAGTTATATATTCATGCCTAACTTCATCAATCAGAAAACACATGAATATGGAGAACTAAACGTTTACAAACCTCAGGTATGATTTTTTGGTAGGACTTCAAAGAATATTTCCTTACTACTAGGATACAAGATCCAAAAACTTTGGTTAGGCTCCCAAGAGCAAGTAAACAAACCCTTCCATATTTCCATGTTGAATCCAGAGTTACCAAAACCAACAGGTCAACTTAAATAAATCTATATATCTCATTAACTAAACCAAAAATAGCAAAATTTGACAAATGCAGTAACCAATTAGAAGTAATGTCCAAATGACAATATACCCTAATTCGATCAAGGAAAATATAGAAAGAATGACAATCAGTCACAAGTCTTGATTATCCCACTTGTAAGAAAACTAAACAGACAAAAACAAGTATGCATCCAAAATGCACTCTAGAAATATAAATGTTGGCTAAACAAAAAATGGTGCTCTCTAACCCAACCCCAATTCACATGCAAGCACTTGGTAAGAAAATACTTTCACCATTCTGGTCAAAGGGTCAAATACGCTCATAAATTTTCGGACTTTCAAATTTTACCATCAATGCATCCCACTAACATTCAAGAAACTATTGTAGTATGTCAATTTCTTATCATTCACAATCAAATGCAATCACAGAGAGAGAGAGAGAGAGAGAGAGAGAGAGAGAGAGAGAGAGAGAGAAAGAGAGGATGGGAACTTACAGAATTGAGAGTGTCCCAAGAGAGCCAAACGGTGGAGAAGTGACCCCACCCAAGCTTGCTCTGAACAACATACTGTCCTCCATTGAAAGTATCGCCTATTCGGACCGGATGGTATCCTCCCGGCCGGTACTCCTCACTTCCTTCATCTTCCGATGAGCAATCTTCTTCTTCCCCAGCACCAGTACCACTCTCCTGCAACTCCTCTTTCAACCTATTGGGGTCCTCCATTTTCGATCAAAAACCCCAAAAAAGTTGCTTCCCCTTTTCTCCTTGTTCTTTGCCTTTTCCGATCGATTTATTACAGGACCTTCAAGTTTGAGAAGTTGGGTTAGCTGAAGTTCAAGTGTTCGAGGTGGGTTTTCTTTGTCAAGATTAGCTGGCGTGGAATTGGAAACAGTAGAATGGAAGATTTGAGAGAAAAAGGGAGAGAACTGAGAAGGGGGGGAAAAGAAGGTAGGGAAGGAGGGAGGGAGGTTAGTTGAATGCGGAAAAAGTCGTTGATCGGTCAAAGTACTCGTTACTTCTAACACAACTTGGACAAACTACCGTTGACCTCTTTCCTTCTTTGAATAAATTTATGTGATCGTGATGCTAAATACGGCACTATTCGGATTTAGAATGCAATATATAATAATTTGAAATAATATAATATAATTTTTTAATAATTAAAATTTAAAAAGTAAGAGAAAAAAATGATGAGATCCATTAAAATTCGATATCAAATATAATATAACATCACAATCGCGATTTAATTGTAATTGAATTCTTTAACGTATCTTATTTATAGATCTCACAATAAATTAATTTAAAATTTATAAGTGTTCTTATGAGTATTTCTCTTCTTAATTTTTTTAATTTTTAATTGTTCTCTCGTACTGATCTTATAATTTTTTTTATTTTTTTTTACTTTAATTATTATTTAAATTAAAAAATCATTCATCCAAATATTATATGACTAAATTCAATATCAACTTCTATCGTACAAGGTTTGAAATCGAATGCGTATTAGACTTCGATATGAGTTTCTCGTTGCACACTGGCCCAAAAATAACAACTTATGTCACGGACATTTTGTTATAAGAATTTGATGTAATTAACATGAATTTTCTTAAGGTATATAAATTTCACCACAAGCACATGTAGTTTAACCAAAAGGTATATCAATTTTGTACCGGTATATTCCTCAAGTCATTCAAATTACTCATCTCAAAGCCCTCAGCTGATTGAAATGTAGTGGTGTAACTCTTCGAACCCGGTTAATGCTACTAACTTAGTCTCCAGTACGTTGAAGGTGCGAAGAGGACAGGTTTGTCGAATCCGGTTAATGCTACTAACTTAGTCTCCAGTACGTTGAATCACACGGTGCACAAAGCGGTGGCGGTTGCTAAACCAGTGTCGGGAGGGGGGAGTTCCAAACCGAGTATGAATGAGAAGAGGGTGCGGCATGGGGGCTTGAAGACTGTGGCAAAC
>JAOTQG010047076.1:0-14817 GCA_025631175.1 Iris virginica
TAACCCCAAAACACAAGCAAGGTCGCCTGGAGCCTTAGGCGCAGCTTTTCAAGGCGCTCGCCTAGCCTTAAGTCGCGCCTTTCCCTCGCCTTTCAAACGTCGCCCCGCCTTGACCAGGTAAGGCACAAAAGGAGCGCCCGCCTGCGCTTGCGCCTGAGGCGCGCGCCTTTTAAAACTATGCTTTGAACAGGAAAGAAAAAAAATTGAGAAAGAAATAGTTTCATTTTTGAAATGGAAACTGAGTAAAACATCCCAAAATAGAATAGTGGGCTCTCTGGAACGGAGGGAGTACTTGCTAACTTGAAAAATCCGCACCGAACTTCTTTCCGCTAACATCATCTTTCACTCGTATCTTCCATTCACAAATGGCATCATGTATCTGTTTTCTTTCGATTTATCCCCAACTTATTAGGTACCAACATCATGCCTTTGTTAGGCACTGAAATAGCTTGCTCCCGAATTATTTTTAAATGGGAAAATGCTAACATCTTCCCTTAGCCATACTTATCCATTTAAGACAAAAGTGACTTTAGAAGATGCTTACTATATGTGCCCTTAGCCACACTCCTCTGTCCCTGACTTGCTAATTGTGTTTCTGCAACTACCCACATGAATAACGGATGCTTTATGGGATTCCATAATTTCTAGTCACGTGGTTGTTATAGATCTGACATTTTAAGGATAAGTGTAACTTCACAAAAGTGGTTACGAAAAATGAGACTTTTAAAGTCGTGAAATGCAAAAGATGCTTCAGAAACGTGTTTTATATGTTTGCTGATGTTAGTTCCTTTGTTCGGTGGTACATTCTTTCTCGTTTGTTTTGTTATTTACTCTTTCCAGTCTCTTCTAAGAGGTATATTTTATGTTTTGAGTTATTCCTTAAATGGTCATGTACCAAAAAGTGAGGTTGTTTCTTTTCTTTTTTTGGGATAAAAGAAGAAATATCATTGATAAGAGAAGAAGATACAAAAAAAAAAAAAGTTAGGTTGTAATTTTCTGTTTTCAAATTTATCCTCATTACAGTAAACTTAAAATTAATGAAATTTTTTAATCCACAAGACTCTGTTTACAAATATAAAACGATTATAATTTATAATCATTTCATTGTTTTACTTCTAAGTATCAAATGTGGACTTCTTGAGAATAATGGATGGAAAAGTATGTTGTTGCCAGTAACAAGAACATATAAATACCTAGCTCCTATACTTGAATAATTTGAGCAGATTTCGGGTGGATAGATGATGTTCGTAATACTTACAACCTTCCAGGGGATATTTGCATTTTTGATTTGGCCAATTAAAGCGTTGGATTCATTTGACTTTCACTTACTGGTGGACTCGTTCTTTAAGTGGTTCTGATAATGCATTTAATCTATCTGGACTCTTTCTCATAGTTTTAATTTGTACTTGAATAATTTGAGCAGATTCCGGGTGACTGTTTCACAACCTTTATCTCCCATGAAGCTCTGTGTTGCTGATATTCCCATTGATGGGTGAGTCCACATCTTATACCCCACCCCCCCTTTTACTACAACAACACACCCACACACACCGACAGATATAAAAACTATCAAGGCCCCAGTTTTCCCGTTATAATCTCATGATGTCATGTGTATTATATGATATAACTAAGTGCATGATAACTTGATGCATTGAATTTTTTTCCTTCAGTTGACTTGGGACTGGACAGTCATTGTTTTTCCTTTCAAGTTGGTTCCTCTCTTGTGCAAGTCTGTGAAAGATCATTCATGAGTGCTATCATCGATTGCAGCCTCATGTTCACTATGTGGTGGGAAATGACGAAATAAGTAAAGTGTTTGGTGTTTAAATTATTATTTAGGCTCTCAACCGCTCATAATGCTCCTATTCGAATTTCCTTGTGCAGGATGGTAGTACCTTCTCTTGGAATTTCTATTTTTTAGGGATTTGAATGAGAGTAATGCTCATGAATTCACCATTTTGCTTAATCAGATTCTTTCATTCCACCCTTTGGTAGGTCAGTGGTTGATCTTGGACCCTAGATTGCAGTGGCCTCTTTTCAGTCTAGTTTTTCGAAAATGTCCATAATAGGGTTTGATTGGACATGTAATCTTTTTGTGGTTTGATTTTTTTTTTTTGTGGTTTGGTAATGTATCTAATGATTGAAGTAAAAAGTACTAATAGAAGAGAGAAAAAGTGGTGGGAACAACGAGAGAGAAATGAAAACCAAGAAATGGACATTAGAAAATGTGTATCCAATCCTAGGCTAGATTTCAAATGCAGAATGACTTTCTGTTGGCCAGTCTATTAAGGCATGATTACTTCTGTTTCGCTGGAGGCCTTTCTCATGGTTAGGTATGTGGATTGGGGGGAGGGGAGTAAGGATGCTTATAATTTGTGGAGGTGTGCTATTTTTAGAGTGTTATTGGGAATATGGAAGGAGAAAATTCTCGAACATTTAGAAATGTAGTGCTTTTTATTCCTTTTTTGTGCGAGAATATATGTTTTCAGGTTCTCATCGGGTTTAGAATTTTGGGCCTTAAGAGGAGTGCCCATACCGGACCTTGCAAAGGCTTGGAGGACAGTTATCCGATAGTTTCTTATTTCTTGTTTTTCTTTCCACTTCTGTATTTATTTCTTTTAGTTTGGCGGCTGGCTTGTTTGCTGTTTTTCTATCTTTTCTTCCTGTAAGTTTCCTCTTTTATTGAAAAGGATAATTAGTAAAGGTGATATTCATTTACTATTCCTCGTTCCTTCAAGGTAGATTTACTGTGCATAAAATGTAGTGACTAATAGATCTTGCATTGTATTAATTTTGTCGTCTCTGAATTTGTTTGGCTGCATTTCAGTTCAAGCCCTCTACAAAAAGTTGAAACTGAGTTTCAACTTACTAGAGTAGATATTCAGTTGTTGGGAAAACCGGAATATGATCTGCAGGTTGGGTTCATTTGAGCATTTTGCAATGTTATTTTTATGCGTAATTTAGTTCTTGCGTTAGTGTCATTGGTGGATTGCTCTAACTTTCTGTAATTTCTTGTGGTCAGGCTTGGTGCGTTCTTCTCAATGACAGTGTTCCCTTTAGAATGCACTGGCCTCAATATGCTGATCTAAAAATCAATGGTATTCAGACATGTTACTGTTATCGCTTTGATGCTTCATGACATGTTCAATTGAAAGCCTTGTGCTGGAAGATATTACATATTTTGATCTACTTCAGTGTTTCACTTATTTTTCGAATCAAATGCAACATGAGTTTAGAAGCATTGCATGTTTATTCTGGTTCGTATCTTGGTCTTGGGACATTCAACATGAAAAGAAACAAAAGAAAGGAAAAGCATGTCAAGTGCGCGTGTTTTGCTCATAAGATCATTAATTGATTCACTGAAGCGGTCTGCAACAGTTATGTCGTAATTTGCAGGGCAAGCTTGTCATCTTATAAGTAACCTGTATTTAATTCTCAAAAATGACAAAATATAATATGTAGCCAGTTTAAGCAAGGTTTATCGTAACTGATATTTGTAGTCCCAGTAAATATGAGCTTTTAGTTTAATTGTGCACTGTGAGCATTTCTATTATGTAGGACAAAGATATTAGGTGATGTACTATTCAGCCCCAACTAAACATCACTTCTTCCTGTTTAGTCAGCAAAAGAAATGCCGCTCGTTAAAGTTGTAGATGTCAAACCTAAGGTACATGCTCAACCGTACTCTAATGGCGTACAATCAAAGAAATTACAGGCAGAGTTGTGCATATTAAGAGTGGGGAATCTCCCTATACTGGTTTCACTAAAACTTGAATTGTTTAAAGGATTACATAAAACTCCTATCTAGCTAGCAAATGTAACATTCATTCAGGTAAGGAATAGAGTATTTTGAGGCACGTTGCTTCCAGTGCAACTGTGGATTACATATGCAAAGGGCCTATCAGGCTTTCTATTCTCATGGCTAACAATCAAAATTGCATGGTATACTGGTGCTGCTTTAATAGAGCTTGTAATTCAAGCCTTTCCAATTTATGAATTCTCTTTTTGTTCAACTGTGATACTACAGTATCGGGATCTTTAGGTACAAGCTACCCAATAATCTATGCAATACCGGTGTGTGTCTGTGTATAAGCCAATTCTCCCACCAGATTTTGCTTAATCCTATCACTGGACCATGATGACCTCATGTGTATATTCAATCTCAGGATGTTTATAACGAACTTGAAAAGAGTATTGTATGATTGGAATCAACGAAGTAGTCTCTGAAAATTAAAGGCTGCATCTATTCTCTTCAAAAGAACCATGCTATCAAACTATCTCTGTTTCTCTTACAATTGAAAAACTAATATGAACGTCTATTCATCAAGCTTGCCGAACCTTGTTGACACGAAAGACCTCTGATATTTTCTCCTAAGAAAAAACTTTCTTTTCCTCGCCCAAACAACACATGCACACACAAACCACTTTAAAAAAGCAGATCGATACTAGTGGTACCACCCACTTGTCATCCACCTGCACATTTTGTATTCTTAAGAGGTTGAAAAGGTTCCCGTAATAAACATTAGCCTAATAGTACAGTATATTACAAATGGTGGAAAAGAAAGTATAAAATTTAATATGTTGTTTTAAATTTACATATCTTGATGACAGAAACAAAATAAGTTTGAAAAAACAGGATATTGAAAGGGATAACTATACCTAGAGTATTTATTTGTTTTTCTTACTTCCTTATTATCTCTCCATCTGACTTGGTATTTGCATTGAACCTTTTTGTATTGGTGAAATCCTCGAAGGGTGATTTAATTTCTACTATCCGTTATATTAAATGAATTCAATTAGTTTAAATTAATAAGAATAGGATGTGTCTGGTGATCTCATGTGTCCTCGAGTCCATAATTTACGTGATCGAGCAACTATACACTAACCCGTGAATGATCGAGCAACTGGGATTCATAATTTACGTGATCGAGCAACTATACACTAACCCGTGAATGATATCGCCAATGTTCATGCTATGAAGCGTTGGAGTGTGCATCTGTAGTTTAATGGTTGCATTGAAGAAACTTCAGTTCATATGTAAAACAAACTCTAACCAAGTTACACATTTTCAGGTATTCCAGTAAAGACTATCAATAGACCTGGATCACAAAAATTAGGAGTCAATGGTCGTGATGATGGCGCCGCAGTAAGTGCTCTTGTTTCATGCATTTCTGTCAGCTTTGTTTGTATTTGCTGAAAGAAATTATCCTTGTCCAGAACAAGAGGGAAATTTTAATTGAGCAAAAAAGCCAAGCTACCATGATTTAGAATGGGTTGGGTTGGGGTTGTTTTGTCATTTCCCCCCTTGGTGCTGGGGATGGAGGGGCACTGTCGCTTCATGTTTAATCCCTTTTTATCTTCATTTTTTGTTTGCAGATCTCATCATATATAGCAGAGGGATTCAATAAGATCTCTTTTTCAGGTTCTGACGCTCGAAGTTTTTGTTTAGGCATTAGGATTGTAAAACAGCTTACCATTCAACAGGTACTTCCCTCCAACTACAGATTACTTCATTCTTGAAGGAATCACTATTAAGCGTCATGAAAGTTTTGATGCCGAAGAGCTTTGATAAGGCTAGAGAATATGTGTCTCTTCAACACTGTGTCCTTATCTTAGGTTATTCTTGAATGCTGATTCTGGATGTTGCCTATGTCAGCATATTCCTCTCTTGCAAATACTTGCTCCGTTCTAGGCAAAGAATCCATGTTTGAAAGTCAATTTTTTTTAATTTTCTACCTTTAGCACTTTATTTCTTTTACAAATTACACTAACATTATATATATTTTTTTCTATAATATGTGATAAAACTAACATATTTTGAATATGATCGAAAAAATTTGGAAAAAAAACATTTATAGCTTAATTTTTAAAAGTAGACTCTTTGAATGAAACATTCCGAAATGGAATAGTGGGCTCTTTACCTGGAATGGAGAGAGTTTTTGCTTTTGTGAGCCAGCTACTATAAAAGCATCTGCAGCTATTACTATAGAAATTCTGTTCTTAGGATCGTTAGGCAAATTTTGGTTTCTCGATTGCCTTTTCTAGTACTTGAGACAGGAAAGAGTTGGTATTCATGATTTGTTTTTCACTAAAATTTTTGATATTTATATCTTAAAAGGAATTCTTATTTATCAACCTCCTTTGGGCCTAAGTAGTACTCCCTTCGTGTCAATTTAATTGTCCCCTACTCATTTGCACAATATTTAAGAAAAAGTAAATTTGGTGGACATAATCAAATGAAAAGTGGATCCAAATGGAATTTGTGGATATAAATCACTTGTCCTATTCTCAAAAAGGAAAGTGGACAATTATTTTGAAACTTCCCAAAATAGAATAGTGGACAATTAAAATGAAACGGAGGGAATAATATTTGTTGAAATTGAATCAGCTTTACGATGGAGCTTCTTTAAGTAATACTCCCTCGATTCCAAAATAACTATTCCTTTTTTGGGGCATTCAAAATAAGTGTTTGCCTTCGAAAATTTGTTTTCTTGGAGAAAAAAGGAAGATTTCTGTCAAGGAGTTTTTCTGAGATCCACAAGTAAGCTTCATAAATTTGTTATTGTACAGAGTTAAGTGGTTTGTGAATATAACTCTGTGCCAATTCAAACTAGATGTGATGTTGGCAAGGAAGGAGGATGTACGTAAATAAATTGAAGTCATATTCTCATTCTTCCTGGTCTGCCTGTATGGTTTCATTTGGATATAACCAAGTCACCATATTTCTTATGGCAATTTTCTTAAATATGATTTTTGTAATTGCTGCGAAGTCAATAATACTATATCACTCTTTCTTATCTTGTTTTCATTTGTTGTCGTCCATTCAATTTTTGTTTTCTCTTACCTTTTATCTGATGCGCCACATAGGTGATTGACTTGATTCCGAATGAACACAATGGCGAGCCATTTGCTGATGCTCTTGCCCGCGTTTGTCGTTGCATTGGTGGGGGGATGACTGCAGCGGACGAAGATAGTGATAGTGATTTGGAAGTGATTGCCGATTGTGTTACAGTTAATCTTCGGTGTCCTGTAAGTGGTTTGTACTTGCCTTTGTAGAAGTGTTTTTACTTTACAAGTGAAAATTGATGAGTTCCCTAGTGGCAGTTGTCACTAGTGATAAATAGGAACCTGCTTGCTTGTTCAGTATATTCAAGAGATTTTACTCATCCTTGTTGCTCATCACTACATTTGGATTGGGCACAAGTCTTTGTATAGGCTTAAACAAAGCTTAAACCCAGATGATAAAGGTAGTCATTTCGGTGGAAGCAGGGTGAGTCCCTGCAAGTTTGACCGGTCAGACCGAAAATTTGACAATATGTTGAACACATGTAGGACAGAGTACTTGGTGTAACTGTTAACAGTCCATGCCCAACCTGCGTTTCAAGTGATTATATAATTTCTTTTGCTACTGAAGGAATTACATATAGATCCTTTACTCTTTATCTAGTACTATGTTGTTTTTAGCCTAAACAAACAAAGATGCTAATAATCCAAGATTATGAACTCATAAAAAAAAGAATGGTAATAGATGACATTTGGTCTTGTTTGATGATTCCCAAGTTCATTAATAAATTGTACAAGTGTTCCAACAAAGTATGATGAGTAAGAATTAGAGTTTCAATCATTTTAATTGGATAGCATCAAAATAAATGGGGAAACTATGACAAAGAAAGTGCAAGTAAGGGTGGGTATATAGTGTAAAATCATATGATTCATGGTGTGATGTGTACTGTATCCTTAACAGTCAACATTATTATGTCATTTCGAATAATTAATAGGGATGGGATGAACATGAAGAAACTGGAGCAATATAGACTATAACAGCCTTTATGTATAGGCATAAGGTCCATATGTTGGAATTCACAGACCGGTAATGCAAAAGCCTGGTATTCTAGACCATCCTTTTGTCATTGATGTTCTGGCTATTATCCTGATTGACAGTCAAAGCTTTAAGGCACACTTGTTCTACTGAAAATGGAATTAAGAGTAGCTTTTTTAGTAAACGACCGTCCATAACTAGTTGGCTAGAACCATCTACAACAACGACAACAACGACAACAACAACAAAGCCTTAATACCAATCACTTGGGGTCAGCTACATGAATCATTTTCTGCGATTCCATGCGATCCAATGCCAAGTCACCATATAGATCAGTTGACGAGAACTATCTGGTTGAAAGTATAATCAAAAGGTTCATCTGTTCACATCAGATGTTCATGATTTTGCATACAATGTCATGATGTCTGTTTGAGAGCCTTGCTGTGAAGTTCCAAGACCATTGATCCTTGCGACTTGAGATTCTCAATGAAGTCCTATGCTCACAGGAATCAAGACGATACTCGTTCAACTAATTTATGTGAATGCATGAAATAGAAATAAGAAGCGTCAACCAGTCCCCTCGTTATCCAGGTAGTTGCTCAATTGCTTCTGGACCACTCAAATGAAGTTGTTTCTGCTCCTTGCTGGCCTGCTGAAAAAGAAGACCCACAATCATTTAAGTAGTTGGCTGATGGGCAATAAGTGCCCTGATTCCTGAAAGGCCATCAGTTGTAACGATGATGGTGTTGATGATATTGATGCTTTATGTTAAGTTGAATGTGATGTACGTGTTATATGCATTTGAATTTTGTCTACTTTATTGTTCAATGGCAGATGAGTGGCTCTAGAATAAAGACTGCTATTAGATTCAAACCTTGTGTGCATCTTGGATGCTTTGATCTAGACACATTTGTTCAGCTCAATCAAAGGTCTAAAAAGGTAAGTGTTTGGCTTGCTTCTGTTTATTTGATCTTGTGAAAGCATAGTATTAGTTGCACATTGGTTCATTAGTGTTCTTTTGGTTGCAGTGGCAATGCCCTATTTGCCTAAAAAACTATACCTTGGAAGACATTATCATCGATCCTTATTTCAATCGTATTTCAAAAACGGTATGGCATAGTTATTCCTGTGTTTTAAGTAATGTAATGCTAAAAGTTAAGAATGTTCAACTCTTTTTTGCAACAGATGCAAAACTGTGAAGAAGATGTAACTGAAATTGATGTGAAATCTGATGGTTCATGGCGTGCAAAGAATCGACACCCATCTGTGAATCTTCAGCAATGGCACCTTCCAGATGGATCTGTGTGCATTTCTCCAGTTAATTCCAACATTGATCCTATAACAGCAATAAGAGGGAATTGGGATGGGCTTGTGAAGGATAGTTTGCATCTGGATATGCAGACTCAATCTTTTGGGAATCAACTAGAAGACTTCGCCAAAAATGGTCAGGATATCATAACAATGAGCAGCAGCTCTTCTGAAAGTGGTAAAGATGATTGTCCCCATCTCTCAGCCAACATTGACGGGGAGATGAATTCTGTGTACAATTTTGACAAAGCATCAAGAATCTTGAACGGAAGTTCTTCTGCATCATTTGGGGACCCTAATCTCATTGTTCTTAGTGATTCGGATGAAGAACATAACAATTTGGTTTCTCCTAGAACTGCCTCCATAACTTGCCCACCCAATGATAGTGGAAGCTCTGTTTCTGCTATGCCTGGAATTCCTCTTATGAAATTTGATGATCCGCCTCTGGTTACAAAATCTGATGATCCTCCTCTGGCTGCTGGTACGAGTTCTTCTTTAGGCCTTTGCAACAGAATTGACAATTTTTTTGAGGTGCCTCAAGGGCTTCTCACTTTGTTATTCAAACAGGTCCATGTTTTTCAACTGTGTGGTGTTAACGCAGATGCATTTAATAATTTAAACCATACTTGTTCTGCACCAATGTACACATTAACTTCAAAATCAACCTTGGATTCTGGTCAACCTACTCTTAATTCCTATAAATCATAAATGTGATCTTACACTAGCATTATGGATGTCTTCGTTAGCATTTCTAGTATTGATTCTTGTGGACCCGCCTGTTTCTGCCTAGATCTAGAAGGTCTCCACCCTAATAACTCTCATAGTTAGA
Source organism: Iris virginica (assembly GCA_025631175.1). Classification (NCBI taxonomy): domain Eukaryota; kingdom Viridiplantae; phylum Streptophyta; class Magnoliopsida; order Asparagales; family Iridaceae; genus Iris; species Iris virginica. Next base: position 9,957 of record JAOTQG010047076.1, read on the forward strand.
TTCACTTGAGCTTCAAAACAAGAGTGGTGTTGCTGGGGCTGAGAATAGGCCTTCAAACCACTATGCTAAATTTTTTATTCTATTTTCAAGCAAGCTATGGTAGATACTAGATGCATATTGCAACTATTATTCGTATCCTTGTGTATCTAAAACTTAAACCCTCGGATGTATGCAAGGTTTTACCGTTGTTTGCATTTATTCTGTGCTATAAAAATCCATTTTAAAAATATGGATAGATTTTGTAGTGCAATGTACTTTTTGTTTTGTATTTGGAAATTTCGTAGAATCTTCATGGGGACTAACGCCATTAAATTCTATATAAAATGGAAACTATGACTTTTATGTGGTATAAATGGCTTTATTTAAAAAGTAAAGCTGGGGGAACAAGATCCAGTTAAAAACTATTAGTTAGCTACAAACTCTGCTGACCTTACCATTAAATGATGTGATTTTTATATTCCGACAATTATCAGCTGCCCATCAAGATTAGCGTCGTACTTATTTGTGCCTCTACTGTTATCGACACCCGAAAGGTATACCCCAGTGTCTAGAAACGACATGAGTCACATGCTCAATCGGGGATACCGTGACTCAGCTATGGTTTTTGGTGTAATTCCGTTGGGCAACGATTGATCTTCTATAGATTAGTCATGAACTTAACTATTATATATTAGATGTGGAGTGGGTTCACGGTGTCTTGTCTGATCAGTATATTTTGAAGCCTACCGCAATGTCTGTCTAATTTGTAACTTTCATCTGTTTTATCTGTTCTGCTAACCTGTTCCCATATGCTGGGTGCTTATCCATGATGAGTTTCTTCAGGCTGCTTTATGGAAGTTTTATGAGTTTCTTCCTTTCTGGGCGTCCGAAATGGACACTTATTCTTCTAATATCTTGACACGATTGGAAATAATAGATCTCTTATCACGCACATTAATGCTATTTGCATGGATCACAATAGTGAAGACTTTCAATTAGTTTTGTTTACACAAGTAGCACTCATATATGGATGACTTAGTGCACATCAACTGTGGTTTTATTCTGGGCCATATGTGTTTGCTTAATTCCTGCTCTTTCTCACTCTGTTTGCTAATTCCTTCTCTCTCTCTCTCTCTCTCTTCTGTGTGTGTGTGAGAGAGAGCATGGCTGGTATACTAAGTCTTCAAATATGGATGTTGGACTTCCTATGCGCCTTTCATTGTATTATAAAATTTAAAGATTTTTACTCAAAATAAAATAAATAAATAAATTGGAATGGGCTTTAAAATCCGTGAAACTAAGAAAAACCTTGTGCTGAGAAGGAGATGCTTGAGTTACCTGCCTATCAGATGTTGATTGGGGATTCTTCTTTTTGCCCTTATATATGCTTTCTTTGCAGCTTCGTTGCTTCCAAGTATGGATGTTGAAGCTGATTCCGATAAGAGTAGCAATGGAAAAAGATCTAGTGGCCCTTTCGTATTTCCTCGCCAGCCACGGTCCGTGAGACGGCTGCATGTCCCGGTAGACTTAGACGGAGAGTAGAAGGTAATGAATCTCGGTTGAAGTAGGCACTAGATGTTTTCTGTAGGAAACATTATAAGTTACCAATTATAGCCCTGGAATTCCAAACTCTGCTGGTAGGGATGATGGGACTCTCTCCTTTTGCTCATGAATTGGTTTTCCGGTGAAAATGAGAGCATATACTTACTCTATAACTCAAGTGGATATATCTGCAATATAACAGTTATACAGCCAACTGAAGGTGACTATCACAGCTCTCGCTGGGGTCGTTAATCAACTGCCCTGATGCTGAACTTTAACCAAATGACTGTAGTACATGTGAACAGTGAAATCACTGTAAATGAGATTTAAAATGGCACCAATATTCCAAAGTTGGGGATTTGTAAAATCTATTCTTTAGTGATGTTATTCTGGGAGGTGGTGTTAAAATGCTTTCTTTGGCCTTCCTTGACCTTGAGGCGATGCTTTTATTGGATAATAAAGTAACTGATAAAGTTGCTATCATATTACGAGATTTTCTATTTGGAGTTGGTGATTATTTGTGTACAGCAAAATAATGATTACCAAATGAGGAATGGAGAAAATATTTGGCATTTCAATTCCTCAATGGAAAGAAAAATTAATCTACTTGACTAGTAGGACAAGCTTCTGAAATAATGAAAGCACATCAAAGTTAAGACAATTGGTAAATATGGTAACATCTAAGATAAATTTGGAGGGAAGAATTTTGCTTTCACATACAGAATGTGCCCATTAGAAATAAAAATATAAATTGATTATGTGTCCCCAAATTTTAATTAAATGCAATAAATCATCAAAATCTGAAAGTGCACATGACATGTGGCCAAGATGTAACTAGTTTTGCCACTACTACTTATAATGCAGTTACTCGTTTTGCAATATTTCATTTGGGATATTTTTGGTATTTTGCATATGCTGGAATTTTGGAGCACATATTTAGTGTTATTGGCAGTTTATTGAGTTATGATGACAAAACATATGTCGCTCTGAAATCTAACCAACCTTGTTTCCTCTATCTTGCAGATTCGACTCATATTTCTTGATTGTTTCGTTCTTGAGATTTTAAAGATCCAGCATCGGCCCAAACTGCATTTCATCCACAGCGTCAGCCACCTTATTTACTTTAAACAGTAGAACCTTCTAAGAGTTCTTCGCTATAGATATCAACTTTAAGCTCTTCTGCTGTAACTTGCACATTAGCACCCTACATATATATCTTTCTTTTGTTTTTTTAAAGAAATATTGTACATTTTAAAGGATAAATTTTGATCGTGCTAAGTGCTGAAGCTATGAAATAGAGCTTTCTTGATTTCAGTTTCCAGATTTTACGTTCTATCCAATTTTTAGTTGTTGATTTGCTAATGCATTTGCTTTTGCTTCCATTAATGGAACCTTTGCTACCTTGATTACCTGTTTTTGGCATTTAAGCTTTGAGCGCTGAGAAGCAAGAGCATGCGTTGATTTTTATGTCACTGTAGGTGAAAATACCACTCTGGAATTGTTACAAGTCTAACCTTTTTTCAGCTTCTCTACTCTGGCAAAGGGACAGTCTCAAGTAGACAGTTTATTCGGGCATATATGTTCAAAAAGGTGATGGAGAGCCACAAAAGCTTACTTCGGCCAGACCTAGATTTCCCCTGTAGTGCAAATGCGGAAGGTGAGCTTGACTTGAGATCCGACTGTGCGAGGGGATGGACCATCACTTAACTGCAAAGTTACTCGAGCACCAAGGCCTTGTGCATTTTGTACTGAATTCATAAGAGCTCAGTCACGTGGGTATTAATGGTTATCGGCAAACATACAAATTTATAGTGTTTGCCGTTGTTTTTTCTCTTGAACATATCAGTCTTTCCTTGGGCATATGATTTACTATTACTCTTATCTGTGCTTGGTGTTTGCAGCATTCAAGGTGTCTTCTGATCTTTGCTATGTCAACAATCCACATTCTAGCATATCAGTATTATTCATGGACCATGGATTAACTGCTAGTCTGAGCCTTGATGAAAAAGCTTATTTGTGTCACTGACGTGTAGATTTGTTTCTCAGGTACGTGTGACTGGTAATCTGTTTGGGTTTCAAGGATACAGTATTTAATAAAAATCCAAAAGGTCAAGCTCCTCCATGGGAACAACCAGAGGTGGCTGCCAGGCAAGAAAAGCCAGAATGTCCAAGTTAATTGCTCGGAAAGAATTTTCATCCCGGCTGTTTGCAAAAGAATTTTATAGGTAAATCACAATTTTAGTGAAGTTGGAACTGAATGCCTTTTGGATAGATCTGAAACAACTGTTTTCCTTTTTTTTTGTTAATGTTCTCGTTCGATTTGCTGAAAATGTTTATTAGTTACTGGTCTTTTATTCCTACTACTAAATACACTCACTTGCATGGTTTTACAATATGTGGTAATGGGTACGAATAGGTGTTAAGATGATGAAATGAATGGAGCAACATGTTACGTTTGAAGAAAAACTAGTAGGTGAGTTTATGTAGTAGATGTCTTGTCAATAGAAAGATGGTGACACTGATGTTCATGATGTGATGCGACTCCTACTGCTTTTGGCTTTCTGGTGCAAAGAGTTTATTTGGAGCATTTACGTAGAAGAAAGAGAAATGGACATAGCAGGCACATGCTTATAATCCTGAGATGTTAGGATGGCAAGGTGTCAAGCTGATCAGTAGTATCCTTTGAGTATGTTAAAAGAGAAATAAACATAGCAGGCACATATTCATATATCCCTGAGATGTATGTGGGAAGGGTGGTGAGCTGATCAGTAGTATTACCAGATCCTCTGAGTACCTTATTATGGATTACTATGTGTAGTGCAGGCACAATTTTCTCCACGTAATTGTCATGTTGTTTCAGTGAAAGAAGGCCTAGGTAATGCCAAACATGCATACTAAGCCCACAAAGATAGCCAAAGGGGGAAGGTTGGGACCACGAGTGGCTGAAGGCAATGCAGCTGCATTGTCGACCTCACGCCAAAGGCAGACATGCAATCAGTGGAATGAGTAGATACTGGCCTTTGAGCTGCAGCAATTTTTTTCTTTTGGGGGGGGGGGGGTGGTCATTGCTCCACAGTTGGAATAGTGAGTAAGCCACCCGAGCCATCTCGTGTTGTGTATGTGTGATGTTCTTGCCAACTAATGAGAGTTGATGTTAGTCCTACTCTCTAGAGTCTAGACACTTGTCTCAGAGTTCCCTAAGGGATGGTTAGGGACATGAGACCTAGCAAGAAATATCAAAGAGAGCAGCGCGGAAAAATGCTAGCCATGGACGACTTAGCTTGGAAGACAGGGATACCCGCCCCAGGGATGGAGGACATACCCGAGATGGCACTCTTCG
>JAOTQG010047187.1:0-14817 GCA_025631175.1 Iris virginica
AGCATGTGAGATAAGCTTATGACATTGTATATGAGACAATGAACCCAAAGAATATTTCTTTTAAAAAGAGGGGTCCACAGTCTAAGTAAGAGTGAATGGGCTTAAGCAAATCAAAGATATTGAACTAACACCTATCAACATTGGTATTCCTCAACGGAGTGAAATCTACTTTGGTACTTTTCAATGGATTGGGGGATTTATGTAATTATTTATACTCTTCCTTTTTGAGTGGCTGACACTTGGTGATCTTCTCGATATTGATAGCTTATGCCCCATGATTATAATATTGACATATTCCTATGATTTACGATTTACAATTTGGAAGCTTATGCCCCATGATTATACAAGGTACAATACTTTTTCAACGAAAAAGTAAAATAAAGTACAACTTTGGAAGCTTTAAGCCCCTTACATAAGTAATTGTTCGGTGTAATACAATGGAAAAATACTACAAGAAAAATCGTAATCAAAATCTGATGTCAACTTTACAGAACGATAAACAGTTCTGTTCCATGTACTGCTTCTGGAGTACATTGTATAGGAAGGTATAAATTTTCGGTCATTTCTCATAATTATACATCGATTGACTCTTGGTCAAACACAATCATAAAGTAATATAATGGCATAATGGCTCACTTAAAAGTGAGTAGAGGAAGTAAGTAATGGACTATGTCTTACTTAGTTCGGGAGAAACTTTAAGTTACTTCTTATATAATTTGAACTTCAGATTCAAATAGGTGTACGAGCTTTAAGCTTCTAATACACATGTATGAGTCTTATCTCGAATATATACACATGTATGAGCATTCATCTCTAATACATGGTATGAGCATTAATCTATAATACACAGGTAAACAATCGGTTCACATATCAACATGTAGCATGAATATATATTGATCGCAATAAAATCATGGGATTTAAATATGTATACAGCAAATTCAATGATATAATATTTCATGCGTAATCAATAGTTAAAAATCAAATGCTATATGGATATAATATGGGCAATCAACCAATCACGCGAGAATAAAATGCCACATAATTCTCAAGCAAGTTTAAAATAAACTTAATAAAATAATAAGCTTGCAATTAAATTTAATGTCTACAATTAAATAATAAGGGAGAAAATATCTCAAGCATGATTAATTTGGTTAAATTTAATTACAATAATAATAGCCCATATAAACATAATTTTGAGTTTAATAAAAAAAATTCAATTTAGCCAAAATTATTTCCAATTAAATTCACAATAAATAAATTAAAAGAATTAATTTAATGACAAGTATTAAAAAAATCAAGAAAAATAAATTTTCGACAAGCCCAAATAATTTAATTGGAAATATTAAAATTTTAAATGGCTCAAAAACAGTTTTATTAACATGTGTGGCAAAAAAAAAAAAACTGTTTAAAAAAATGGCTCAATGCTGTTTAATGAATTTGGCCCAAAAAAAATAGCCCAGAAAGGGCTCGGCTCAAGGGTGGCCCATAAGAGGGCTCGGCCCAAGGCGCGGATCAAAGGGGCTGCAGCAACCCAGAAGATGGCGCGCGGCCCAAGCTCGCAGCCCAGAACGCAGGGCGGATCGCGTGCCGGTGGGTGGGCGGATCAAACCGCGGATTGGGCGGGTCTCATGGGCGGGCGGGTAGGTTTAGAGGAATACGGGTAAGGACGAAACCCAAAAGGGTTATCTGGGTCGCCGCCGTCGGGCATGAGGCCGGATGAGTTTGTCATCAATTCACCCACCTCCGGCCACCGTTGAAGGTGGACTTTTCACCGATTTGATCGGTTTTCAAAGGGGATTAATATCCTTGTGAAATTGAATCTTGAAACAACCGCATTTGTGAGTAATTTAAGAACCCACTCTCGGTTGTTGACCCGTTCGATCTCCTCTTCAACGATGACGTTTCCAACGCTGGAGAGTATTGAGACTTGTGCCATTTGGTTCGTTTTTCAAAGGCAAGCAAAGCCGCTTTGTCAATTTCAACAAAAATTGATCGATTAGTGGGCATTATTGAGTTACCCGTTTCAAGGGTTCGATCCGAACGGGTTTCTTGTCGTTGGCGAATATTCTGACCACTTCTGGGGATGGGGAGGATACCGAGGGGCTCGGTAGTTCCGTTGAAACCGTAGGAGAGAGTATCGATGGACTACATTTTTGCGTTGCCAAAGGTATAAGACCTAGACACTATCTTAGTAGTCATCAACCGGTTCTCCAAATACGCAACGTTCATTGCATGCCCAAAGTATGTTTCAGCTCAGGACACGGCGCTGCTATTCTTCAGAAACGTTGTCAAGTATTGGGGGATGTCAAAGAACATTGTAACTGGTTGCGTCTGTGATTTACCGATCACATTTGGACGGATTTGTTCAGATTGTTGGGATCGAAGCTATGCATGACATCGAGTTATCACCCCCAGTCAGATGACCAGACAAAAAGGTATAATCAGATGTTAGAGGAATACCTTCGTCACTTCGTGGGTACCCATCACACCAGTTGGGTGAAGTTGTTAGATGTGGTTCAACTATGCTTAAATGCTCAGAATACATCAGCAACGGGTTTAAGCCCGTTCGAAGTAGTGACTGGTCAACAACCCTTACTGCCGCATACGATCGTCAAAGCATCGACAAGCAAATCTCCCTAGGCGTACCAATTCACTCAAGAGTGGCGGAAAACCATTGATACCGCCCAATCTTAGTTGGAGAAAGCGAGTTCTAGAATGAAGAAGTACGTTGATCAGCATCACAGACAGGTAGAGTATGCAGTACGAGATACGATTATGCTGAAGATTGTTATAGGGGAGAGGGGTTCGCTTAAGGGACAAGATGCTCATTTGGTTTGGTGGTATGAAGGGCCATTTAAAATTCTGAAGTGGATTGGTTATGTAGCGTACAAACTTTCCCTTCCACCAAAGTAGCGAGTTCACTCGGTCTTCCACTTGAGTATGCTCAAGTCTTTTTGCCCTGATCGATATGATCAATCCCGTTCAGAAGCACAACGTCTTACCCACCCGAGTGATAAAACGAGTGCCTGAAGCCATCATTGATGATTGATGGGTAACAAGCTCAATGATCCATGGTCAGGAACTTCTAGTGAAGTGGAAGGGTTTGGCAGAGGAGGAGAACACTTGGGAACGCCGTAAAGCCTTGAAGTCATGGCAAAACCTGGTGAGAGCTACTTATCCAAAGATGATGTAGAGGGCGTCAACAAATTCAGTGAGGGAGAATGTCACGAGGTGCCCAACGGCCGATCGTGACTCGTGACAAGACGACATGCACATGCAACTCCTAGCGTAGCCCTGCCGGCCAATTGGCATGCACGTTTCCTCACAAGCGGTTACGCCATGCCTTTTGGTTTCAACCGACGCAACGCGCAGCAGCCAGAAGTAGCAGCACGCCTCAGCATGCAGCAGTCTAACACAACAGCTCGCCGCGACCTAACAACACACATCAATACTTTAGGCCCCGAGCCATTTGGAGTTTGAAGCTTCATTTAGTGACGACGTCTTTATTAATGTTGCTTGTAAATATGTAATCTAAGGCACTATGTCTTTAGTTTTCATTTTTTGCTTACTTTTAGTTTTTAGAATAAAACGGCATATTGTATTGTTCATTACAACAATAGTGAAAATGTCATATTATACTATTCTATGGGGGGTAAGCTACTTCTCATATGAGGAAGCCTTGTAATAGCTTTTATAATCAGATTGCTTATAAAAGCTCGTTGAACAAATATAGCTTGTGTTGTTGTCTTCAGTATAATCTTGAATTTATAAATACTATAAAATGACCATTTTGCCATTTTAAACATTCGTTGCTAGTTGTTACCGAACGCTTAACATGCATTGCTTTGTTGTAAGGCATCGCAACGCAAACGGTGGGTGCCTCTCGTATCAACGAATAGTGGCCCTGTGAAAATAGTGAGATAACTTTCTAATTTTTTATAGCCTGATTTGGTAGGTTAATAATTAGTTTAAATTTGCTTTCAAGAGTTGATGCATTAACACATGTTTTCTTTCGGATTTTTAGAAGTAATCGGGTTCTTTACTAGAGCTTTTTGCATTGTTTATTAACGTAATCTTAATTTACATCATTATTTTATGACATAATTCGAGCAATGATAGCATTAATCCTTAGTTAGATTCGCGTGCTTAATTGATGATGTCTTGAGTTTTTGGACTAACTTGGTTTATGTGGTTCACACATTTTTGGGCTTTCACGTTCTTTTTGGTCACTTCTTGCTTGAAAAGTGTATAATCAACTCTATTTTATTTTATTTTATTGCTATTTTAAATCCATTTGGAGCATATTCTTACACATATTTAAAATTCGAACTGTGAACTTTTTGTTAGAATTTGACCCAAATTAACCCCACTTCGAACGGGATTTATTAATTTTTGACATAAACTTTACATTGGTTGGGAAAGAATTAGTGAGTGTCTATTTTTTTTATAAATAATTTTTTTAATGGAGCTTGTTAGTGATTTCTCACTTACTCCTTCCGATTTTTCACTTATCTATGACGTGATTTAAATCTGTGACCTATTTAAAACAGAGAAAGCATCTAATCAGTAAACCACACCTCATTATTGCATTTTCTTTACTCTTTACTAGTTAGGATTAAGAGTATTCAAGAATATAGAATATAGAACGATAACAAGAATTTAAATTCTTGTAATTTTTGAATTTATTAATGAATTGTTTCGTGAAATCGGATTAAAATTTAAACACAAATATCGATGTGGTAGTTTCTTTTTTTTCTTCTTTTTTCTTTTTTTGCATGTATTACTTTTAATTGGCTATAATTAAGTTGATTTCGTGTTAGAGCGTCTGATCCCAGCTGGCACTTTTTACATGTTAGGAGTAGAAAAGATCAATTTCTTGCATTCATTCAACATGCCTTTACATATATTTACAAATTGGAAATTTGCATTTTTCTATAGGGAATGATTTTTAGATATTCCCTTTTCTCGGTCAATTTTTCATTATCATTATCATCATTACAAAATAGTGTGGTCGACCTTCATATATTTGGTTCTTATGTGTTCCTTGCAGTATTTTAATTTTTTTTTTAATTTAAAAAAGTGCCATTACTATTTTTAAAAAATAATTAAAAAAACACGTCCATGAATGCGTGTAACGCTCATATTACAAGTTAGATATATCACAACATTTCAATATCTCAACATCAAACATATTTCATATATTTTCAATATCTTACTCAAATATCATCCAACATTACAAATAAATATCAAACACTTTTCATATATTATCTCTATCTATACACTCTCACAAATCAATTCAAACATTTCACATCATATTCTCTCTCCTCTCTCCTCACATTCAAACATTTCAAATCACATTATCTCTCCTCACATCACATTCAAATCTTTCACATCATGAGGGCAATTTAATCTTTTAATTCATAAACACATATCACTCATATCATCTCATATTCAAATAGTAAACAGTGCAATATCATCATATATCGCATTCTTGATCTGACCCTAAGAAATTTCTATCTATTTTGTGTGCATGAAAGTGGGTCACCACTCTCACTAAATTTGGATTTTTTATTTTGAACGGTGTCTTGTCTCGTGTTGTCTCGTGTTACATGACTCCTAAAAACGACACGTATTCTAAATTAACGAAAATTTATTATTCAAAAATTTTAGGATCGTCTTTTAACTCGTTGAAATAAAATTTTAAGAAAATATGATGAAAAAAAATGAGAGATCATTTGGAACAGAAAGAAATATTTTTAAAAAGTTTAACAATAATCATTAAGTTGAAATCTCAATTTATGATTTAATGACAAACAAACTTTAATTAGGTTCATACCATCCACCTATTTATCTTTTTTTATTTTTTTTAAATTATCCACATAGTTTAATTATTATATTGAGATATTGATCACCTTCTTTTCTTTTCTTTTTGTAGAGAGACCTTTCGGTAATTTGTCTTTCCCTATGGTCCATAGTCTTAGCAAGCAAATAGTCTTCACTGTGATCTATCGGTTTCCAAGTTGGAAACTCAAAAATAGGACCCCAATTGCTGATGCGTGATGAGTAAATACATCAAAAATAAATCGTACCACTTAATCCTATTTTTAATATATTTAATTTAATTTAATACTTCCTTCGTTTCACAATAAAGAAATTACCTTTTAGACTTATGTACAAATTTTAAAAAATAATATATTTATATATACAAATATATTGATGAACTTACCATTATTAATTAGTGTTTCTTTATTGATAATTTAATAGGTAAATGTAACTCATGATCATAGATAGTTGGAAGAATATAAGAGCAAATTAAAAAAAATAAGAGTAAAAAAAGTCTACAAATTATAAAGAAACAACTATTTTAAAACAATTTATTTTTTGAAGATCATTTATTATTGTGAAACGAAACGAGTAGAAAAGAAAAGAGTTACTTAATGGAAATGCAATACCAGTTAACTTTAACATCCAAATTAGAAAGACGGTTGAAGCATAATAATAATCCATACGCAACTTGGACAAAAGTAGCTATCAAATTTTGAAAGATGAGCCATTAATAGAGCTGAGACGTAAGATTTCAGGTTCAATCTCTTTCCACATCTTTATATGGCCCAAAAAAATTTGATAGCGGTACTTTTCTGATTTGTTTCTCAAAGTACTAAAATAACATAAATTAGAAGGAAAAAATTAATAATAATGAAATCTACGCATAATACCATCACTACATCACACTCACCCCATCACCTAAATATAGACATATTACTCGATGGATGCAGGTGTAGCATGTAGGAGATTAATGCACCAAAGACATGACAAGGGTACGATACCAGAGGTCCAAGCGCGGCTCGTTGTACTTGTACCGGGAGATGTTAGGAGGATTACGGTAACTCAGCATAAGCAAGAGCATTTTCTGCGTCTAGTTGAGCCGCTGCTCAATGTTACCAAAGTGCATATCTACATCATGCAATGCACAAACATGGGAATTTCCAAAATTAACAATTAAATTCTGAAAACAGTATAACTGACTTTTTCGACCCTCAAACGGTCTCGGATGGAGTAAAACCCAAACGACTAAGAAATTGGAGGACTTCCTCGATTTCTGTCTTCATGGAAGAAATGCCCCACCTTCTAAATAGATGACCATTTACTATGGACCAGTGGTAATTAAGAACAATAATGTGGTAAGGTGCATCCTAAGATAATAATGTAAGATCAACAACTGAATTCTTTACCTGCTTGTGGACCAAAAATTTTCAATCCAACACGATTCACATCTGAGCATAACCTATCCTAGCACTTCAACTGGGAGAGAAGTTGAGTTAGTCTTGGAACAAAGAATGTAGAAATTAACTACTATTTTTTCCAGATCAATGCAAGTATCACGATTGTAACTATTGAAAACAATAATGAGTTTCATGGCAGGCAAACATTTCAAATGGGCATGGAAGTCAAGAAGTCCAACTTGTTTTGGCGAAATTAATGCACGACAAAAAACAAGCTGGGAAGAGAAAATTACCCAATTAAACAAATACCAAGTACCTTCACAGACCAAATGTTGATACTCATTTTCATTGATCTAACTTTAAAGAACACAGCAACTCACAGGTGTGGGAAGGGGTGAGGGGAGGGCCTGGGCTATGTCATTTGACTTCAAGAAAATAAATGAGTTTCACAATTGTTGTATAAGCCCCCACTTTACACATTTTCTCCTTAGATCTGACGACAGTGGCATCATACGCTAGAATGCCTATGCAACTCCCCACTTGATCAGCCCTCCCCAGCTCTGCAAGCACATGACCACCTTGCCTCCATCGATATTTTATCCGGAACACATGCCGTCCTTTCTTCATTGGATGTAACTCTTACATCATCTTCCTCTGTCCCCCTGTCTTCTACTTCCCATGTAATAGTTGCTGTGTTTCCACCTACTCTCCAACCTAAATTAGTTATTGTCAAAAGTAAGCTTGCCATGAGCGAGGAAATCCACACAACGGTTTAAAGATATACTAGGGCTTTTGTACCATTTCATTATTCCAAAACAAAGTATTATTTAAAAAATAAAGATACTTTTTAGCTCACTGTGTAGTGCAATGTAAGACTCGTTTTCTAGCTCAAGGATTAGTGACAAGCGAAATATTGATTATAATCGACTCTGAATCTTTAATTTTTTTTCGTCGCGCTTTTCTCCCTGAAGGTATACAAAAAATTGATCAATGTTGAGGATTCTTGTGGATCTATGCAATATAATTGACAAGCATTATAATTGTACATCTATTACTCTGTCTGGTGTACGATAAGACCTTTACTGAAACACATTGGCAAGAGAGTACCTCTAGTACTGCTCTAGCTTCATGATCAAATGCTTTACAGAGAATCTCATAGGACTTCTCTAGTCCAATCTGTGAAGCAAAATTGCACCACTAAGTCGATCATTTAGGGTAAGATAGAAGCTTATGGATATGTAAATTAGAGATGGTCAAGCAGATAAAACATACCAATAGATCAACTCTTGATGGAGATGTCGCAGATATAGTGTACCTGGAAAATATGAACACCTTGATCATGAATTCTGCAGCAATATAATGTTATTTAGGAAAGTGCGAAGTTAAGTTCTGGGCATACTGAAAATAAGCTAAAAAGTAGCTGGTAAAGAAGCTAGCTGAATAGAAAGAATAAAAAATGTATCCTTAAATGTCATTATCTGATTTAATTAAAATTAATAAGTTATGCTTAAATCTCAACATCTATATTATTTAGAATCATAAATTAATGTTTGAATGTCAAATTCTGATTTATTTAGAATCGTAAAAATTTATTCTCCATGTTATGTATGATTTCTTTAGAATCATGACTGAAGCTAAATCATATACTCCATACTTGATTATTTACAATTAATAAATTATTCCTTAATGTCTTCTTTGATCATTTATTAGGATCATTATTATGGTTAAAGAACATGAACCTATAGCTATAATGTAGTATAGCTAGGGCTGTTATCGAGCCAAGCTCGAATGAGCTTTGGTTTTTCGAGCTCGAGCTCGTTTAAGACTATCGAGCTTGAGATCAAAAACCGACTTAGAACTTGAGCCGATCCGAGTATCGAGCCGCTACTCGCGAACAAATCGAGTCGATATCGAGCTCGAGTTGGGCCAAAATGCCAAAAAGTTTTCTTTTTTGGGATTAATCAATGGTTTTTATTGAGTCAAGCTCGTACAATCAAATATTGGTAGGTGTACAATCAAACAATGCACATGTGTATACATAATAAATCAAAAGTTTTTTTAAGGAAATTTGAGCTCAAAAAGAGCCCAAGAACACAGCTCGTGGAACAAACGAGCCGAACACATTTAGCTTCATAAGCAAACGAGCCTAAAAACACATTTCGAGCTCGACTCAAACCGAGCATTGAGTCCTTTCAAGCTCAAGCTCGAGTCAAGCTTCAAGCTCGCGTTTCGAGAAACAACCCTAGTACACCTTGAGATAAAGAAGACCAAGGTCTTTGGTTAGAGACTCCTAGTCTTAAGGTGGTTGCCAGGTGGGAGACTACTCAACTCCATTGATTTTGAAGATCATGCAAACTTGCAGTTTAGTGTTGGGCCATTGTTATCTAGAAGAATTTAATTTCACATTATAATTCATAACAAGTTATGTGTACTTGATAGGCTACCCTTGATTGTTTAGAATCATGTAGCATGCTTAAAATCACACTTGATTTGTCTTTGAAAGTAACACAAAGAAGCTATATCGAAGTTGCAGTAAAATTGTTTGTAACCAACGGTATATTGTGCATAAAGATAATGTTCGAGAAAAATGCCACTCTAGTTCTTTCTTTAAAAAAGTACGGATCTAACTGTTGCGCGAAGTAAACTTTTTATGGGATTTTTTTAATTTCAGAATACAGCACCATAGCTAACCAAAAATGTTGATTTATTATCAAAAGAAGTTTGCTGAAATGAACATAGCCTTGTATTATGGAACTTTTCGAGTCAAAACAATTTAATATGAGAAGTTAACTAAAAGATATGTCCTAAAACAGATCCAAACAGCTTGTACTACCTGCGTTGTAAATTAATAACTACTATCTAGAGCTAGAAATGACAACAGCTTATTTCTGAAAGTCAGAGATCTTGCAAGCGAGTATAAGCTTGTCTTCTAGAACCCTCTTAATCCGGAAGTTGACTGAAAAACTGGTTTTTTAAAATCTTCAGGACATGAACCTTTAATCCAATCATCTTGGTACATAAAGCAAAAAGCAGCAATAAAGGTATGCACATTTGTACTTTAGCTGAAGGATAACTCTAATAGTTTTCTTATTACAAAAGTATGTAATTATTCTTCTGAGCTAATGTATTGTCATATCCTGCACGGCTCAAAGGACTTTTGTGATGATCATCAAAAGAGGAAACTGTTAGGTACTTGTATTATGGTTAGTTTTGATGATGATTAGGCTTCATGTAAAAAATATAGATAGATTTCCTTTCCCATAATATGTACTAAAAATGTATAGGCTTAATTGTCAAAAGAGTTGTACTTTACAAACCAAGTAGGTTGCTACAATACAAGTTAATGTGAGTCGGTAAACTAAAGGTAAGTTCAATTTACCAACTAATGGTTAGCTTAAGCCTCAGGTTCAAGCTCCACCAACTAACCAAGTCTTCTTGCAAATCTAGAAGCTAACTAAGATCTGGAGTTACTAAGTGCCTGGAAAAATATGCAAACTGGATCGTGATTGGAAGGAAACATTTTTTCTATCAGGAATTCATCGACAGAATCAAATTTTGTGAGATTATATAATGGGGCGGAAAGTTTCTTCAAAAGAAAATGAAAATTATGTACAGAAGCCATACTTAAAACACTGAAAGTGCAAGTTGGAGAAAAGTATCTCTTCGTCTAAGGACAGGGCATAGAATATAGTCATCAGAACAAGTGACACAAGTAGGAGCACATTCGGCGAGAGCTAGTTTTCATGAACTAGTATAAATTGGAATGAACCTTCAACCAGGAGGTTATGCAACATGGTGTGCAAGATCACAAAGGAAGACAAGAAGGATGTAAATGTCCTCAATGCACACCAGCCATTCTCTTACTGCTTAATAGTCAAATTTCCATGAGTTAAGCTTAATATTAAGGATCACGAGTCTTAAGGTTAAAGCTATTTTCCTGCTCGATCAAACAAAGGAAAAGGAACACTGCCTCAATACTTTAAAAATCCAAGATGTACAACTGGTGTTTTTGAGAAGATCCAGTTGAGATAAGACTTCAAGAAGAGAAAGAACCTCCTGAACGTCCCTATATCCAGGTTTGAAAAAAAGTGGAAGTCAAAATAGAATGACTTCTCCCCTCCACCACCCCAAAAACAAACATTAAATAAATGAATGCAATTATCTAAGACATAAGAATCAAGGGAATGGAGAGTTTCAGGATTCCAGCGGATAAGAAATAATGTAATAAAGGGGAATTCCTCCTAGAAGAGTGTATATGCTCTTGGAGTGACGTTCAAATAATCTTCAAATACATATTTTACATTGCGATAGTAAGAAATTATGTGATAAGACAACAAGATGAATCCAGAGAAGTGATAGCATTCATATAATATTTGGTGGCCAAGTTAGATAAAAACTTGGCCTAAGCTTACAAGAGGATCAAACTTCTGCCCAGGATCAAGCTTAGTAGATCAATCAAACTTCTAGACATATGCATACTAGAAATTGTAATGCATTCCAGGTTGGAGCTGAACTGTGATACTACCGAGTGCAGCAGTTCAATAAAGAAGCCAAAACATTGAAAAAGAAAACATGATTTAAGAGTATATTAATCAATCCTTGCTGAAAGCTTGTCTCAAGAAAAATATATCCAATACGTTGACTAGATGAACGTCATGCGCAAAATTCTAGTCAAAGCTTACCGTAGTTTATTAATGTAGAAGCTCAATGCTAATGTGTTTTGTTTCTGAACAGTCAGCATCACAGCACCCATGCGATTCTAAAATGGAGAAAAACATTAAATTAGTTCTTATATGCCACTGACTAACCTTTCAGCATTGGAGTTAATATATCTCCCATGCGAACTGAAGCAATCGCAAGCATTGACATATATATGCATCCAAAGTTCATGCCTTGATCTAGAAGAACATTTAAGCATCATTGAACTAAAGTACAGGCAGTTACCTACTCCTAAACCAGTATATATTGAGAAAAGCGCAACATAATTCGAGAATATATATTTGAGATAACAATTATGTTTACACTCTTTTAAGAAATTGGGAAGAAGTAAAAAAAGGAAAGAAAATAGTTTTTCACCTTCCGAGCAATGAGCTCAAGCAGTTGCATTAAAAATTTCCCTAATCCCTTTCCTTGGATACAGGGCTCAAGCTGCAATTCATATACATAAAGAACAGGTATTTCTTCCTCTACAGTGAATCGGTAGTGTACAAATCCAACAATAGGGTACATGACAGCAACAGTTTGTGTGGATGTCTCTCCAAACTCTGCCAATTTGGCCATATGATTGGAATCTGCACTTGTAAAATCATGTATGAATATATAGAGTGCTTCTGGAGCTACCATTTCACTGTGTTTCACCTTTTCCTCTGCTGGCCACTCGGATCCATACGGTGCCTCCATATTGACCTATAACAATAGAAAAGGCACATTGCAAATTCTTACTTTAGGAATGTAAAGAAAGAATGACAAAGCTAGCTTTGGTTACCTTGAGGAGCCTTTGAATGTAATGCTTCAAATGAGATGAGAGTTTATCCCCACGTCCTGATTCTAAGTGCACAGATAGACCTAATAGATACATTGGCATTACCACAATAAGCGCATATAGCTTAACACCAAATTAGTCTAAACTATCATTTTTAGTTATTCAATTAAACACGGATGCCTTCAAATATATTCTACAAAACTCCTAGATTTGAAACTTTAAAATGTCAGATCCCAGTCAAAAATAAGCTCCACCACGTCAGATAGATGACCACGGCTTCTTATCACCTTAAGCATGATGATCTTAGAACCACTTTCAGAGGTTCTTTTTTCTCTTGCTTAGAAGTATAAAGATGATAAGAAAATGCAAGTGCTGAGAGTTCGTACTTCTTCTTTAGTCTTCATTCAATACTCTCAGTAAGAAAATCTGAATCCAGGACCAACTAATTGATAAAGAGTGCAATATCCACACTTAATCATCAAACGCTACTAATTGCAGTTCCACGAAAATGCGGCGAAGGAAAAATGAACTTGGTCCCAGAAAGCAAGTACTTTGACAAAAGATGGATGATATCCTACAAGGTTACACTGCACAATGTAACAATGGGAAGTATAACAGTTATCGCTATCTCCGCAGGTAAACGCCCTAGCAAGTAGAAAGTACACTCACCCAAGCAAAAGAAATCTATAAACACATAATCAACTAACTGCTACAAGTCATCTGGGGCTGTAGCCTCACAATCGAAAGCATAATACAACCAACAAATCAGGGGGGTTCGATTCAAACGGGTTTTTTGGGTTTGCCTCCATTCAACCGGAGGCAGTAAGCGGTCCCCCAACGCCCATAACTTGAATTTATGAGACTAAGATAAATAAAAACACACAGCTAAACATAAATGAGTCCAAAATGCAGTCTAACCAAGTACAGTATAACCAAATCATTGCAGTGGTACTGCCAAACACACAACCCACACATCTGGGGTCCAATTCAAACGCGTGTTTGGGGTTGCCTTGAATTTATGAGATTAAACTCACTGCTAAATATAAAAATGGGTTCAAAACGCAAGTCTAAACAAGTAGAGTATAAACAAACCATTTCTATCGTAATGCCGAAAAGGCGAAAACGAAGACAAATGGTCTTTGTCGGAGGCAGAAGCTGATTTGATTATCTCGTCAATCTCCTTCTTCTTTTTCAGCACCTGCATTTATTCAAACACTTCATGTGCAGCCTTTTTTCTCAGCTTTTTTCAAAAACAAAATTTAACCCAAAAACGTGTATACCCATCTAAGAAAAATCGACACTCATTTTACATCAAAAGGAATGAATAATCAGAGGTGTACCTCTTTCCGGGATAGCTTCTTAGCTCTACTGCCGGTGCTTTGGTTTCCCTCCGTCTCCATTGCTTCTGTCTTGCCAATAGACACGATTTTCTTGTTTCAATCAGATTATAGTTTGTTGAGTACTTACTAGTTACTCCCTTGTTAAACGCATAGTGTGATATTTTGAATTTTTTTAATTAATTTTATTAAATTTTGACCAATTTTTTATAATATTTAAATTTATTATTTTTAAGTTCAAATAATAATTATTGGTAGTTTTTTTTTTAATTTACAAAAATATAAAATGAAATAATTTCATTTTAGCCCCTAATATTTTTGTGAAGTTTCAAACTGAGCCCCCAAATTCTGTCTAATTAGTAATGAATCAGTAAAAAATGGTCTGATTCGAAATAAAAATGCAACGTTAAAACCCGGAAAAAAAATTTTCCGACCCCCAAAGTATCCACCCAATTTCACCTTAAGATCAATACTTGCACCATATGACACCCCAAACAAAAAATCTGTCCCAATTGATCCCCCAGATCCAATCGGTACTACATTTCTGTATAAATTCGATTAGATCTTGTATTTTATGTATAATGACAGGGGCAAAAGTGTCTCTACAAACTTAAAAAGGACAAATATGTCTTTCTCATTTGTTGACTGCAATCTGGCAATATTGACCCACCCTCTCCCCTACACCCAAACGGCGTTCTACTCCCTTCCGTCTCCTTCTCTCTCTTCTCCTCCCTCCCATTCCGGCAAATGGCTCCGGTCGCTACCTCCCTTCTCC